>JAXQQM020087445.1:0-30203 GCA_034641835.2 Pinus albicaulis | reverse complement strand
ATGTTGGTCATGAATTAACATTAGTCATTCTTCCGAGTTAACTTTTGGATAGACATGTATCGAATGTTATGGTAGATGATGAAACATTTAAAAGGTTGGGTAAAAAGAGACGAGGATGTGACTAGTATTGCGCTTAAAGCAAAACATGTATACGAGAAGGGTCCAAAATATATAACAAAAGAGCAAAGGTGTCGCAGAAAGGCGCAAATACATGGTGCAAAAGACGCAAAAACGAAAACTGTTAAAAGACTAGCCGCATCCCAAATGTGCACGTGAGGGAATTCTCCATATGAGAATTTCCGTGAGGGTCGAGAGGCGGAAGAAGGAACAGACCCATACCCTCGCGGAATTACATGGACATGCCACGGGGTGGGCCCAAGGTAAAAAAACGACGTGGCAGCTCAAAGCGCGGAATTTCAGTGACTTGGCAGAACGGAATGTGGGCCCTAAAGACTGGTACGCTGTGTGTTTAACCCATCTTACAAATAAGGTGTTTCAAGAATCGTATGGCTTATTGCAGCAGAAAGGTAAGGTAAGTTTTTAGGGAAACTGGTACTGAGGCCCGTACTAGTACTAAACCCGACACGCGGTGTTCACCTGTTCCCAGCTAACACCCAATCCCGACGCGTCGCGTGCTCCACTGTCAGTGTCCTTACGACACTTTCCCCCGTTTACTTCACCTATCCGCCTTTTTACCTCAGAACGCTCAGTCGTAAAATAACAGTCTTCCCGTATTTTACTCCAGTAAAAGTCGCAGGTTCTCCAGCTACGGTATAAACTAAGTGGGAACCGGTGCCAAGGTCTACCCAGTCGCTATCAACACCCCCCTGCGTCGTTTTTCTGACCATATTTCCCTGTTGCACAGGTATTCCGTCCCTCATTTGCTCTCTGCTTTCCTTTCGTCTTTTAAAAGTTTTATATGTCAGTCATGGGAAGGGGCACGCCCAAGAAAGCCGAACCAGAAACCCCTCAGGTCCGAGAAACCAGAAACCCTCCCGGGTTCGATCCTTTCATCGACCTGCAAGCCGAAATCCGTGATCCCCAGTACCCTTTTCACATCAGCAGCATTAAACCCAAGCTTTTTAGACGACATATCGGGAATAGAGACCGATACCAGGTGGTTGTGTCTGGTTTATACCATCAAATTAGCCCCCCAGTCTATTCTGTGGTTGATTTTATTTGTTGGCTCAGAGATGCTTACGACGAGCGTCGAGGCACGTTTACCTCTCCTCAGGGGAATGAGATTTTTTCTCTTTCCCCCGACATTATCAGGCAAGCCCTCCGCTTTCCCACCAACGACACATATATCAGTTTCAGTGAAGTGGCTTTAACCTCCCAGTTCACCAAACTGCCATGGGAGCAAACGACTTCATTTCCTCCATCACCAGCAACCAAGCTACTTCTCTTCCCCCTGCAGACCCTTTCCCGCTGAGTCTGTTCCAAGAGGAAGTGCAGCCAATCCTTGCCCTCATCGTTGGTCTTTTAGGTGTAGGCGCTTTGGGGGAAATCACCAGGGTATGTGTTTATTTCTTATGGTTAATGTCTCAAAAGGGGGTAGTGTTAGATATCCCTGGCTTCCTTGCTGCTAACATTCGGACCCAGTTCCAAGAGCTTTCAGAAACCAGTCACTTTCGCTTTTGTTCGATGGTCTTCTATCTTTTCCTACATCAGCACGCTGATAAGTTTGAGGGTTTGGGTTTAGATAGGGTATATGAGGAGAATTCCCAACCCCGACCAGTTTTTGACTAGAATTGCTCTGTACGCCAATTGTCTAAGGGAGAGGGTTATTCCAGGTTCGTAAATGATTTCATGTCCATTGGCTATACTATCATCCACGATTCACCCTCACCCAGAGTTTTGCCTGAAATGAAGAGCTGGCTACAAGCCGGAAAATCCCAGAGCACTGGGACTGTTATCTATTTGACAATTACACTGAAATTCGAGTCTACGGAGCCGAGGTTTCCCCTTACCAGCTACCTGTGTTTCCTGTTCAACGGGTTTATGCTCTGGAGTATATCCGACAGACCCTCAAGGCCGACCAACTCCACTTTGTCCCTGCAAAGAAGGGTTTCATCCTGAAACTCCCTTCACTATCGGCCCTTTTGTTGTGAATTCAAGACATGCCCTTCCCATTGTCGAGAAACTGTTGCAAGGCATGGACCTAAGGCTGGGAAAGGGTTGGGCCTATGATCCTCGGGAAATCATATCAAACAGAAGAAAGAGGAACAAGTCCACTCCTTATGTACATGAATCAAGGCCGTTTATAGAGTGGAGGGCTAACCTTGAAACTTGGCCTTTGATTTCGCAGATGGAGACAGATTCATCTGCTATAGGGGAAGGAGAAGACGTCAATAAAGGCCAAGGCGAAGAAGAAGTAGGTCCCTCAGGAGCAGGTTCTCCCCTCCGCAAAAAACAGAAAACGGCCTCCAGCAAGGCAGAAGTCATAGGAGAAGAACAGTTGCTTGAGCTGTTTGCACCATATGGCCAGCCCGACAGAAGCAAGGCAGGGATCAAAGTATTGAGAGACAGTGTTACCTCTTCTGACTTCTCCGAAGTCTCACAGGCCATCGCAGATTATACTTCACCAGCTGCAATTGAAAGGGCTCACAGAAACAGAACGATCAGGGATAAATACAAAGCCGAGTTGGGAGGGTATGTCTAGAAATATCACACCAAGGTTTCGGCTTCCATGAATGCGGACACAGAGCACCTAGTATTGTCTTTGGCCGAGACCATCTTAGACCCTGATTCCGGTACCACTAGTTACAGGGTACTAGAATATGCGATTGATATGGCCAAAGTACCAACACCTGACAAATGTAACTTGTTTCAAGTCGTGGGTGATATGCTAAAGGACGAGGTAATGCGGGTTACCATTGCATTGAGAAAGTTAGAGAAAAGGCATGAACAGGTGAGGGAAACCCTCAAGAATGAACAGGCAAACTCTCGCGCCCGGGCAAATCAAATACGCGGTCTCCAGGAGGTAATCAAAGGAAAGGATACGGGACAATCAAACCCGCAGCATTTTTTGCTAGACCAATTGCAGAGGGAAGTCACAGCATTGAAAAGTAAGGTCGGCATACCGGCCTCCCACCATGTGCAGACGGCCAAGTTGGCGCAAGCAGAGAAGCAAAAAGCGGAACTGGCTGACACACTGGCAAAGGAGAGGGAGGACAAAGAAAAAATCGTTGAAACAATTGCCACTCTGCAAAGTAGGTTGACGGAGCTGCAGAACACGTGGGACACGCACAGTTGTGCGCCTGCTACAACCCCACCAGAGACAAGTCCGCTGTCAGAGCAACTGAATGCAGCGAAAGCTGCAAATGATATATTAGAAAAGCAGGCATCCACCGCTAGGCAGACGATCACTGATTTGGAAAATTCCCTGGCTGAGAAGGGCAGGAAAATAGAGACACTGCAGAAAGAGATCGAGCAGGAGAAAAAGACAAGAGCCGACCAGCAGAAAACCATCACTGACCTTAAAAGCCGCATGAAGGGTAATATCACCCTCAGTGAAGCGAGAAGTATAATCTGGTCGGACATAACCTCAGCGGTGATAGAACAGTGGGGTTTCCTAAAAACAATGGGAGAAAACAAATCTGCTATACCCTATCTCAACAGGAAATTATGGGAGGCAGACCTCAACTTGTCCGGCAGAGCCCAACACGCCAGAAACTATATGACATTCTTGACGGAGTTGGAATCTGATGAGGTGGAGAAGCATGGCATACCAAGTCGATTCATGGAAGCTTTTGAATGCCAGAAAATCATTGACAAGGAGGAGGCCTGAGTTACAGCTTCGAGAGCCCTGCAACAGGTGGTAGCAAACGTGGGTCGATTCGATGCAGTGTGGGACGAGATTACAACAGCTGGACTGTCGTCTTGTTGGGACCCAACCACTCCTTCCGTGCTACGACCGTTGGCAGAGTATAAGACACGCCTACAGGAAGAAAAAGACCGAACGGACATCCTGTCGGATAAAACCGCTCGGTTAAAGGCCGAAACAATTGTTTCATCCCTCCGCCAAGAGTTCGCCCTCCTTCATATTATAAAGCACAAGCTCCCCACCGAGACAAGTTTGAACAACCTCACAGAGGCCTATGTCAAGGTGGAAAAATTCGCAGCGATGCCCGAACCATCAGCAGACAGCCAGCAAAGATGCACTCAGTTCGCCAGTTAGATTGCCAGCTCATCTGCAAATGTTCCACCACCTATGTCAGCAACAGCTTCTACCCCTTCTCGTCCATAAAACACTGATAATTCATGATTCGGCGCAGCCTTTTTACTTTTACTTTGATTAGTTATCTTTAAGTTTCCGATGGAATTTACATTTCACCTCAATATTTTACTTTCTGCCCAGACGTTTGTTTTAAATTTTGTTTCAAAATGGCCTAGTGCCTAACCGCAAATGATGAGAGGACTGCATTCCTCATCATAAGTTTTGATCATTTTGATAAGGACCTTCAACAAATTTTTGGCATTCGAAGAAGATATTTTCATAAAATATCTTCTCGCTCATGTATGGAGGGTGTCTATGTAAGCAAAATCAAAAGAGAAAAATGGGTTCCAAATTTTCTGAAGAATTGACTGTAAAAGAATGTCTTGTATGCATTTTGTGAAAGTTTTAATACAAATGTGAAGAGCCCGTTGGGTTTCAATGAGAAGAAGTTTGATCTTTAAGGAGGATTCTGATCTTGGTGCTTTACAGTGTGTACTTCTTTCTTATGTGTTGTAGCTTAGCCATTCATTTCGTTTATATCCATTTATCTTGTATCACATTCTAGAATGCGAGTAGCCCACTGTTTCTGATATAAATTTATCCTTGTCGATACTTATGTCATAGGCTTTTCGGCACTTTAAATATGGCTCAGATGTGATATATTGTTTCATTTCCAATTCATCTGTATTTCTGCTATATTGACCACTATGAGATGTTATTTACAAATGTTGTCTTCATGTGTGGATTCTTAATTTCACAAGCCCACTACATGCTGGTATATGTTTCTGGATGTTGTCTCAACAGCAGTTAGTATTCTCTTTATTCTACGTATGCAATAGATACTCTATGATTACCAATCTCTGTAAAGTATTTAGAATCCAGCGCTCTTTGCAGTTAAGCTGCTTTTGAATTGTCTGCTACAATTCGTGTTAGAGTTTCACATCTTGCCTCTGCAATATTGCTTTCTCTGTTATTAACTTCTGAAAGTTCTGGTCCCGTTCAAGTTAATTTTCCTGTTACAAGAAACAGCATGAGAGCTTTGTCTTACTAGTTATCCCTGTCATATCAATTTGCTCCTTGCTATATAAGATGTCCTAGGCACTGGTCTTTCACAACTCAAGGCTGTCTCTAGGATCGACAACACACAACATACTTGATTTTGTAGAGCCACTTGGAAGTCACCATTGACTTCCCCTCAAGACTCGGTACAACCTCCCACACATCATTCTTCATAATGGAATTATACTCTTCCACCATGGCATCCCTCCAAATATCTTCGTCAGTTGTCTCCTCAAAAGTAGAAGGCTCAAACTCACTGATGTTGCTCACCAAAGCCATATAGATACAAAACCTCTCTAGTGCCTTACTCTCTCCCTCAGAGCCTTCTTGGGACTCCCCACAAACTCCTGGGCTTTATTCAAACTCTGTTGAAGCCATCATGGTATCCTCTTCCCTGAAGTAACCTCCTGTCGAGTGAAATCCTCTTGCTCATCCCTCTCATCTGAAGATTGTCTACCTAGAGACTGTGCACATATGGTCTAGAAACTTGTAACCCGGGAACCCATAACCCTTAAAACCTGTGAACCTGTACTTTGTGACCCTAAAACCTGTTGTTACTCACCCGAGACTTAGGAGCCTGCTAATCCCCATTCTCTGACTCATGTGACCTCCTAAAGGCTCGATCCTCCTCAAATTTCACATCCCGCCTAACCACTGTTTTCCTCAAAGTAGAATGTATATGTGATAAGCCTTTGAGGTCTTGATGTACCCAACAAAAGTTCCCTTTTCTGTTGTGGGCTCTAGCTTTGTCTCTTCTCTGAGGGGACATGTGAGTAAGTCAAGCACCCAAAAATCCTAACATGCCCAACTTCAGGCTTCTTCCCTGTAAAATCCTATTTAGGAGTTTTAAAAAAACTCCTATTCTGGATATAAACAGCTATGTTGCATGCCTCAGCCCAAAGGAAAAATGGTAAACCCTGATCATGTAAAATGGCTCTTCCTGCCCCAACAATGGCCCTGTTCTTTCTCTTAGCAACCTCATTCTTGCGGGTTGTATGGAATTGTTAACTCTCTTTTAATGCCCTCCTATGCACAGAAATTTTTGCAGTTATTAGACCTTTTCATTCCCTTCGCTGAAAGAGCAACATTTCCCTCATCATCCCCCTGTTGCTGACCTATATGGTTTGAACCATGTCTAAGCTCCTCCTGCACGAAATCGTCCCAAAGTCTCTCCCAATTGGGCATGTTCTCCCTGGCATAATCCCATGGCTTAAAAAAATCATTCAAGGTTGTCATAACCAACTTTGATTCCTTCACCTCCTCACCAATAGCACCCAACTCATCATGAACCTGTAACACTCTCTGGTAAGGTTTGATGTAACTGTATCAGTTTTAGTCATCTTGGTGTTTCTTAACTTCTCTTTCAACACCATCTTTTTGTTTTTTAACTTGCATAAAGAATCCCACATCTCATATGCATTCTTCTTCCTTGTAAATGGTGAATCACATGGTCTTTAATGGCATCAAGGATAACCCATTTGGCTTTAACATTGTTTTTGTTATATTCGTCCAAAAATGTTGCATCTATAGGAACTATGACAGTCTTCTCAACTATGTCCCACTACTCATATTCCTCTAGAATCAATACTATCATCTCTTTCCATGGGCTGAAATATCTTGTCCCCTCCAATCTATCCTCAAACCTCAAAACCTGTAGCCATATGACCTACTCAACTGATAATAAGGTCCAACCCTCTTTCCAGTGAACAACCTACAACTCTCTTGCAAACCCAGAAAAATTTCAACCTATCCTTAAGAACCCTGAAAATTTTCGATCTTTCCTTGAGAACCCAGAAAAATTTAGACCTCTCCTTGAAACCCAAGACCCAAAAAAATTTAGACCTCTCCTTGAAAACCCAGAAAAATAATCCTTTTTTCTCGAAAACCTAGAAAGATCTCAGCCTTTTCTTGAAAACCCAGAAAGATATCAGCCTTTTCTTGATTGGTTTCCCCCTTCAATATCAATGCTCTAATACCACGTAATTTTTTTTCATTGACCCACTCACCAGTTTTCAGTTTCAATAAGTTTTCTCAGTTTCTTGCTTGTCAGAGTTTAATGTTCATTCATAAATGCATACATAAACAAAAATTATAAAAGAAAACATATTGAATGGTTTGCTGATACTGATGCAGAAAATATAAAAACAAATTCATAAAATGATGCATGTATTTTTGGGCAATGCCTCCGAATAAAACCCGAAGGGAAAACCAGTAGAGTCAATCTTTATTATAAGCTCACAGAAATTCATAAGTTTACAGCAAACGTTTTCCAGCAATAAATGACTGTACTAATCTCAAAAAATGAGCAACTTCACCACCTCGAAAACTGTGCCAAGACCCTCAAAATCTATGCCCAATTTCTGTTGTACTATTGTACGGTCTGACAACAATAAATTATCCTTGTTTTATGAGTTCAATTTCTGTATTGACTACAGATTTCTGATAGCAATCAATGCCTCAAAAATCATGCCAGACCCTATCTCAATTTCTGTGCACATTTTCTGTTGTACAGCCTGCAATAAATGCATTGTATGGCCTGTTCAATCTGTACAATTTTCTGCTGCAATAAATTTTGGTACTTGCGGTTTGTGTATCACCAACTCTCTTGGTATTTGAGCCCCTTCTTGTTGCTCCGCTCCTCTTTATTTGGCTCTCTAAGTCTCTCTCTCTCTCTCTCCTCAAATAAATGAGTAATAATAATGGTGCCTTTTCCCTAGAATCTCCGTTATGTCTCATTATAACGATTTTGACCTAAAACTAAGAACTAATGACTCAGATTAAGTCCTTGGCCAATAAGATCTACGGTTGTGATATAATCTCTCATTATCACAACTTAAGTCACTTTATTCACAACTAAAGTCACTTATGTTCTAAGGATCAGTTTTGGACATTCTCCCACATGTTAAGACAACCAAGCCAATGTGGAAGACACTTGTCTGAGCTAAAAATTCAACGATAGCATCTTTTCAAGTAAACCCTAGGCCCCTTGTTCTTGAGGAAACTCTAGGTGCCTCGTTGGAAATTTTTTATAATGGGATAAAATTGAGTTGCATGCATGAATTCTATTTTCAGTGGATGCATCATCAACTATTACTTGTAAGGGCACCCTCCTAGATCTATCTTTTATCTACTTTTGCAAAATTGTAAAAAGGGGGGAAATTATTATTTTAGAGATAGCAACCTTCTTGCATGAGAAAGATGGTATCATTGGACAGATAGTTTATTTTGAGAAAGACTAGCTTACCTTGAGTTGAGTCAAATCACATGGAGGGCATATGAGCTAAGATAATTTTGGAATAGGGAGAGCCCCTGTAGTGAGAGTTAAATATTTTATTTGTGGCTATTGAGTGGTTTATTTCAGTAATTTTTTCCATTCATTTCAGCCACGTAACTACAGAAGTATTTTGCATGACTATGTCACCTTCTTTAGAGAGCTCAAGGATTTATAAAGGAAGGGTGAATGACCATTATTTCAGTAGTCTTTTAATGAGTAACCAGCATCTTTTCCTTTCCATCTTCTCTACTTCTTTTCTTGCTACCTATACTCTGTATAGAGGCCATATTATCCTGATCAATCTTGTATTTTGTCCTTGTGATGCAACCAATCTCTTAAAACTAATATAAAGATGGCATTTAACTATGCTATTTCTCTAAACTCTTCGAACTTCTTGGTGAAATATTATCCTTTTGTACAGCGATGTAGGTGGTAATTTTGCCTCTATTTTGGTTGTATTTATCATTTAGAGCTATGTCACATGGTTCAGGTTCAAATTCAAGTTCGACAATGATTAAGTTCGATTCAAATTTGAATTTTCCAATAAGGTTCGGATGAGGTTCACCATGGGGTTCGGCTATATAAATTTATCTCTCCATATTTATATTTATATATTTTCTCTATATATATTTTTCTCTATATTTATATATATATATATATATATATATATATATATATATATATCACTATTAAAATGAAATAATAACAAATATTAAATAATAATAAAACAATGTAAGTTTTCTATTTATATTAATACCCATTAAAAAGAAAACTAGAATATGAACTGTGATTTCAATTTCGATAAAACTGATTGCAAAACATTACAATTTCCTTATGCAATAGACTCGGGTCGACCACCAAAATTGGTTCCCTAAATTTGTCGCATTCTAATCTCAAAGAAGTCGCATGGTCTTATGATCTATCATGTTCGGTTTACAGCTCTTGGCACATAGCCCCTTCTTTCAATCTAGGGGACCAGTGTACGAGGAAATTGGGTTTGACGATTTGTTAGCTTCATTAAATTGTTCAATTCTCATTTTGTCCAGAGGATCCTTAGTGGCAAATTCGATTTTGATCCACAAATTTTTGAAAGTAGGTAGGGTTTGAGCTATAGAACCATTTCCAAGTTTCAAATTTCTAGCGATGTGGCGATGGGAACAAAATGTTGACACAAATATTTTTTTTAATTAAACCAATAAAGAATAAAACCCTAAACTCGCAAATTGGTTTACTGCTCAAATTCGAATGGGTCAAATTCGTGAAGGTTCAGTCTTGAGGTTTCGCCTTGAGGTTCTACGAACCTAACCAGATTTGAAGAAAATTTTGAGGTTTGTCGGATTGCAAACCTAAATGTTTAAATTCAGCGAATCATGTGACATAGATTTAGAATGTATATTCTTCTCTACTTTCTTTTCATATCTCGCTATTGCAGATTTAAATTCTCTTGTATTTTATATCTATCAATTTTCTTACTTCTTTGGTTGCTTACATGCATACTAGCAAAGATCCAAGCATAATAGCTCTCAACAATGACTTTTCTAATGGCAACAGGATATGCACAAGATTAGTTTCAAGATAGTGAAGATCCCCAGCATAATAGTTCTAAAATCCACAAATAATTCCACAGATAATAGCCACAGAAGTACCACTGAAATACCAAATTTTCATAAAAATTTCACAGGAATAGTATTACCACAGAAGTATTATCACAGTTTCAAGGTGTAACACCACAGCTCCAAAGCTTAATACCACTGGACCGAGGCTTTCTGAGGCTTAACACATTTCAACAATCCGAGTTCACAGATCCGAGCTCCTATCTGCAATGTAGACCGAGCTATAGAGATGAGCCAACAGAACCCAACCAATAAACTTTTGTCCTCTCGGCCTTCTTCTAATCTCTGATATCTTGTCCAATCTTCATCACAAAACTAACCCAAACAATAAACCTTGAAGTCCTCGGCCTCCTATTTGCTCTTGTAGTTCTTATCTGAAATCTTGACTGAAATTTTGATGCCAGAATGAAGGTTTTAGACGTCAATGTATACTAGTTTCCGAGCTATACGAATAGACACGTCTATTGAGGAGACATGACAACCTAAACTAGTCGGCTTAGGTCGGCTAGGATAAGATATATAATATTTTAACTTAAAAAATCATTTTCTCCCAATCTAAGAAGAGTTAGAGGGCGTGTGATAGCTCGATGGAAAGGAAAATTATCCTCCACAAAATGGTGTCAATTTCATCTTTTAATGAGGTCATTGTCCCATCAAGAAAATTATTTTTGTGAGCTATCATCATAATTTCATTCATGGCAGCCTTCAGGATATTGTGTTTTGGTCAATGTTAGGACTTCGTCTAGGTTTAAAACATTTGTAAGGGTGAAGGCTTCCTTAGCGCATTATGAATCAAGGTAAGGTGTCATCATCATGAGTCAAGGTATAAAGGTGGTTTTAGGGCTTTTACATCAAGAGCAAGGACATCATATAGCAAGGGTTTCATTTAGCTAAGAAATGTGCCTAGGAGGGTTTCATGGAAAAAGGCTCCTTCATTCATCAGTAGATCATGCATCATTATATTAGAGAATTGTCATCGTCTCATGCTTAGGGTTTACTCCTAGGGTTTGCATGAGGCTAGGGCAATAAGGGTTATTCATGTATCGCAAGAATAATTTCCATCTCCAACAATGCCATATTGACATTAATGACAACTTTGACCAACAGTCTCCCCCTTTGTCATTGATGGCAATATTCTTGCCCTTTCAACAATTTCTGCCCTTTTGACATCAATGGCAAATGGGGTGCCCAAGTACTCCCCCTACCAAGTTGCTTCTTGATATGCTTCTTCATTGTATTTCCTTTATCAATGATAGTTCTCCATGATAGATATGTTGCTCCCCCTGTGATAGAGCTCTTCTTTAATGAACTTGCTCCTTAAGCTTTTGCATGCCTTTAAGGAAATGGATGAGGTAGATGATCATAAAACTCCCCCTGCCAGCATAAACTCTTCTAGCCTTTATTTTTGCCTAAGACAAGAAAGATTGTTGCTTTGTGATCAAGTGGAAGACATCTTCAACAATGGATGTGTAGTGGGGACACAATATCATGATCTTCTTCAATGGAATTACTCCTGAGAGATAATCTATCAAGTGATGATTGTCCACATGTGACTCATCAAGGGTTTCATAGGGTTCTTCATGGATAACTTCTGCAAGATTGGTCAAGAATCATGAGCTCCCCCTAAAAGTATGCATGGTCTCCTTTTTGGAAGAGTCTCATCATCAAATACTTGGAATATCACACCTGTCAAGGATGTACTCATTAGATCAACAACATGAGTTATTGTCTTGAGTGTTCAAGGCACTTTTTGATCCAATTTGCTTTTTTCTCCATACTTGTGTAACTTTCTTTTTTGGCTTGGTAGTCATGGTTTTAGCTTGTTTAGGGACCCAAGTCAAGTTACAATCACGAACCATATGTCCAATTTTATGGCAATTGAAGCACTCCATCTTGTTCATGAATGAGGAATCATGACTTCTTCTTGCAAGGTTGCTTCTAGGGAGCTGATGGGGCCCATTATATTTGTCCTTGTGGTATGCCCTACAATTCTTTGCCATGTGCCCAAAATTTGTACAATAATAACAATAACCAAAAAATATACTTCGATACCTAGGAGATGGAGATTTTCTTGATGTACTTCTGAAGTCTTTTTGCCTTGGAATTCTTTGATGATATCCATTGCCTCTTGCATCCTTGATACCATCTACAAATCTTCTTGGAGTATGGTTTCTTCCAATGCCATCTTGACTCTTGTCCTAGCTTTTGCTGGAACGGAGGGCATCAATATTTCTTCCAAGCTTCTCCACATCCTTGTTGTTTGAAGCATTAGGGTTTGCATCATTCTTGTTTGAGGGTTCACCTGTATAACCAAGACTTGATTTATCAAGAGGAGATCTTTGATGACTTAGTCATCTAGGGTTTGAGAGCTCTTGAGACTCTTGTTCAGATGATCAACTTCTTTCCTTAGGAGATCTATTTCTTCTTTCATCATCTTGCATTCTTCATCCTTCTTTGCTAGATGATTCTCCATTTCATCCTTCATTCTTGTTGCTTCACATGATTGGCCCTTAAGTGAGGTGATATCTGATTTTAATTTGAAGATCTCTTCGTTTCTTTCTTCAAGTTGGCATACCATGGAATTTCTTTCCTTTTCTTGCTTCTTTGACTTGTCCTACTAGGAGTGCCAAAGCTTCCATCACCTCTTCAACTTCTTGTGCTTGTTTCTTTGCTTCTTCTAGTTTCGATTTAAGGGAGGAGACCTCTTCCTTGTATTGAACAATTTGTCCTTCAAGTTTGTTCAAGTCTTCATGTCTTTTTTCAAGATGTCTTGACAAAGTTTCTTCCCTTTTCTTTGCTTTATCCAATTGATTTGTCATGGATATGACTTCTTCATGAGGCCTTTTCTTGTTTTGTTGGAATTCTTCCTTAAGCTTGGTGAGTTCCTTATCCTTTTCTGGTACTTGAAGCTTGAATAGGTCAACTTCCTTGTATTTTCAAGGTCATGGTCACCGTCTTATGCTTGCTTCTTGAGCTCCTCATTTTCCTTTTTCAAACTGCTTATCTCTTCTAGGGAAACTATAAGTTTTGCCATGAGATCTTCTTTGAGATTTTCTTCATTTTCTTCATCTTCTAGGAACTCCTTGGACTTGATGCCTTCATTTTTGTTCTCAACTTCCTTAATGGGTTCTGGATTTGCTTCCTGCTTTCCATCATCTTCTTGAATTGAGGTCAGGGTCAATGCACCTTTTCAATGAAGATCTTGAATTTTGCCCCACATACCTTTTACTGAAGAACATTTTTCCACTTTGGCCTTTATAAGATCTGGTAACCCACTCAAGATTGCCTTCATTGCTCTTGCATTATATTCCTTGGATTTTTCTTCTATCGCGCTTTTAGTAATCACTAATTCCCAAACTTCAAACCCTTGAGCCATTAAAAAATTCTTCATTCGTGCCTTACATATTTCAAAGTTTCCATTGAACAATGGAGCTTTCCCAATTTGATTGTCTTCAGTTTTCATGGTTGAGGAAGAGACATCTTTAGATGGATTGGAGGCTTTCTTCCTTGGCTTTGCCATTTGTGTTCTAAGGATCAACCTTCAAGCTGATAGGCTTTGAGTGAAGGCACTGGCTCTTATTCCAATTGTTGGAAACACTGGGGGGGGGGGGGTGAATTAGTATTTCTTTTCAATTGTTATTTTTACCAAAATAGATCACTTATAATTAGAATACAAAAACAAAAATATGAAAAATTAATTTTATTAATCTCTTCTTTACAATAAATCCAATACAATAATGTGTAGGGCTCAAACCCTAGATGAAGACACCAATCTTCAATCCACCAGGCTCCAACCTGTAGTTTGCCAAGCACCAACTTGGACTTCGCGAGGCTCCAAACTCCAGGGCTCCAACCCTATCTCCCAAGGCTCCAACCTTGTCACTTTGAGGCTCCAACTTTATCCCTGGTACAAGCACCAACCTGGTCTTCTTAAGGCCTCCTATCCTCTAGGGCTCCAACCCACAGCTTCAATTCGTCAAGATAAGTTTATGTTTTTTTCATGGCTCCCAATATCTTCTTCAACGGGCCCTATCAATCTCTTCTCCTTCAGCAATGCTCTCAAATGATCTCCAAAGCACTTAGCTCATCAATGACAACTTGTCTTCACATGAAGGTGTCTTCACAGCTCTTCATAGTACCCCAACACAATATCTCCAAGGTCACCTCGTGATGACTTCAGCGCATCATGGTCTTCAATAATCTTCAATAAGCTACTCCAAAACCACTTCAAGATGTATATCAAGTTTGCTCTAAGAAACTTCAAAGAGCTGCTCCAATGTCTTGTCCAAGCTTAGTCGTCACAAGGCTTTAGGGACTCTTCAAGGATCACGTTCAAGTCTGATCAAGACCTTCTTCAAATCTGATCCAAGGTTAGCACCAAAGATTACTTCAACTCTACTCCAAAGGTCTGCTACAATCAATGCCCAAACATTGTGAACACAGGACTGAACTCAAGACACTGCTTCAAGATCCAAGCCTTCCAACAAGAGATTCAGGCTACTACAACACAGGCATGTAGTATGGTTCGAACACCCACAGGTCCGAGGTACTTAAATGTGGTTACAAACACAGATCCTGAGCCCACCACAGTAGATTAACCAGAGACTAGTCCGAGCCTTCTCAAAGTAAATTCACCACATCTTTGAAAGGAGCTTTCACACAATCCAAGCTTGGAAGGATTATCTAAGCCTTCAATCACAGAAGATTATCCACAGATAATTGTCCATACACAGAAGCAAATGAGCCTCTCCACAGGATGTTGTCCAAGCCCTTCAAGGATAAATGTTCCTCCGCAGGTCCGAGCCACAGTTCAACCGTCACACAAGACTGTTTGTTGTTCAAGCTTTCACAAACACAGTAATATATATCCAAGCTCCAAGGTACATGTTCCAAACAGGTCGACGATGCTATTAGTACTTGTCCCCAAATGCAAATCCGAGCTGTGAGTGAGATGTCACATTCCTCTAAACAATTCACCGTCTACTTCAAGATTTCCTAACCGCAATAGGTGAGCCTTGTAAATAATCTTCCACATGTTTGTTGTTCACACAAATCCGAGGTTTGTTTCTCAAAAAAATTGATGATTGTTTCTTAAAGTTTGAACCTCATAAATGTAGGTTTGTCTGCAATATCTGAAGTGAACTGTGCAAAAAAAAAAAACAAATTTGTAATGTATCCTTTTAAAAGATATGCCCAAACAATGAACTTTAATTTCCTCTCGGCCTCCTTGTTGTTTTGTTTTGTTTCTATGTATTTCTCACTGAAATTGATGATGGTAAATTAAGGTTTAGACTTGTATTTATAATGTTTTTTTTACTATACATGGAGGGACACGTATATCGGCCAAGAGACATGAGCCTACAAGTCAACTTAGTTTAGCTAGCCTTAAAAATGATTTTTTTCATCTTAAAAAATCATTTTCTCCCAATATAAGAAGATTTACAGGGCTTGTAATAGCTCGTTGGAAAGAGATTGACCTCCTCTACACTCCTATGAAAATTCCACTCTTACATAAGGTCATTTATCATCAATAAAATAATATTTGTGAAACTATCATCATTATTTCATTTTAGGCAGCCTTTAGGATTTTATGTCTATGACAAAATTTAGGGTTTATTAACCTGTGTTCTCTGTTAGGATAGGAATCCTTATTTCATTAAATACTAGGGAACTATAAGAATGAATCAAGGAGGAATTGTCATCATATCGATAAGGGATAGGGATTCATCAATGTATATTATTATGCTATGGCATACAAGGTAGAGAACATCATGAGTCTAGGGCATGTTATCAAGGATCATTATAAATTTCCCTAGGGTTGACCTCATTAATGGATTGACCTCATATTGACTTAAGTGACATATGCACATAGGAATTTCTTCAAGGGTGAACATGAGGATAGGGAAACATCATGTATCACAAGAATATTTTCCATCACAAATAATGCCATATTGACATCAATGACAACCTTTACCAACAAAATATATTACCTTGCAACCGCTAAGTTATTCTTTATATGGATATTCTTATCCATAAAATATTTTTTTTTTAACTTAGAGGCTCTTGTGAAGTTGAAGTTGGTTGCGAAAATAGCTTCTTGATTTTCCCTCGTGTCCATCATGATCACATTCTCTTTAATAAAAGTAGGATGTGTGAGGTCTTCTGGCAAGTGCTTCTTCCTCTAATATAAAATATTCTTTTGTAGCTCATCATAAGTTAAAATGAAAATATCCATAACCAAACCTTCATTAATAGGAGAAATTTCATCTTCCTGACCCAAATATTTCCCTTCTATAGGAGGATGGGGAGACTAAATGGTGATCTGTTGGGTGCAAGGCATAAGATTGAAATCCTATTTTTTCTTCTCTGGCTTTATCTCCATGTCTTGGATCACTATCATATATTCAATTTCCTGGGTAATTTATTTATCCTATGGTTTCTTGCATTCTTCTTCAGGTAGTCGATTCTACTCTTATTCTTCGGCTTGCTTTAGTATTGCTTATTCTTCTTATTTTCTCCTCATTTCTTCTTCTTATTTTCTCCTTATTTATTCTTCTTGTATCTGCCTCTCTTATTTCTCTTTCTAGTATTGATATTCTTTCTACCTTAATTCATCTTACGATCTCTTATGTTTCCTTCATATTTCTGCTTCCATAGCTACTTTCAAGATAATTGAAACTGATTTGAATTTGCAACTCTCATATTCTGTTGTATTGTTAAAAACCTTCCTATTGGACTTTGTGTGCCCGCAGTTGTGGCTATGTGATGGTTCTTCTTTTGGAGTGGCTTCCATCTGATGAGTGACCAACGATGGACCTGCAAAGCTTACTAGTGTGCGGGGCTTGAAGGAATTATAACAAGTCTTGATCGTTTCCTCCTCTAGTAGTGAATAAGTTCCTCTTGGCCAACTAAAATGTATCTTTGAAAAAACTTTCTTCCACACACTCTTGCGATCATACGAGTGATATTCCATAAGACCAAACCTAATGTTATTTAACTCTTTACCCTTGGTCTTCACTTCCTTCAAATTCTTTATTTCATATGATCAAATCTACAAAGGAATGGCGTGCCAAGGTTCTTTCTTCTTCCTTTGCAAGACTCCGGATAGAACTATGGAAAGATGATAAGCTACCTATTTCATGACCAATTTTTCAGTGGCATGCCACAACAAAAAATGTGAATACTTTTGACCACTAAACAACCTAAGGTAAGTGACATCAGGTGAGGCAAACCAATCGTCAAGTTCTGTTACTGCTTTCATAGCCTCATGGGACATGTAAGGTGGCTCTTTCTAAAAAATCATCTGGTACATTACTATGAGGAAGTTATCATTAAGATTATCCATGAATCCTATATATATTCTCTCTAAAACAAGCTTGCAAAAAATGTGTACAATAAGCTCTTTTGGTGTCCATGTCCAACTCATGCTAGGAAAATAATTATGAGCACATATTGCATCCAACAAGTATGCAGACATATATAATATGACTTTGTTACCCTTGGGAAGGTTTTCGGCATTGGTCACATGGATATTTAACTAATGGACAAAAAATATGACCAGTTAAAAAATTTCCCTTCATTCACAATTTGATGTAGCAAATGTGCCCAACCTTTGAGAAAGGTCTCAATACTCTTTTGAACATAGATTCAGAAACATAGAACTATCAAGTACTGAAATTATTTCTGAGAGATTTGGTATTATATGTACTGTTGGGTGTCTAGAAAAAATTTGGATGGATATTTTACCCAAACTTTGATGAAATCTTTAGTGCTCAGGTAACTAGTGACTGCATAAAACTGAGAACCTATGGATGCTTCGGGAAAGGGAAGATGATACATTAACTACAAATTATGTTCCATGAATGAGGAAATCCTTTTTCCATTGACACTATTAAGGATCATGCTCTTTGCATCTATGTGTGGCAGGATCCACTCGATAATATCTGTGAAAGGGAAGACTGGAAACCTATGTGCTATCTTATGCAATATTTCATTCAATACATTTATATAAACATTTTTGTCTTCTAGATCTTGTTTGTAACTAGTTGTTTTAAATGCATATTTTACCATGTGGAATGTGATATCTAAATATTTCTCAATGAAGTGTTGGGTGTCTGATAGAACACGCATGGTCATAGGGCTACTCTCAACTACTTCACTGGTGTTGCTCTCTATGGTGTCTTTTGTAATATCTCTTTGGATGCATGATGATAACAACTAATTAGAGAGAGGTAAGCTCAAAACGTTGCAGTACCTGTATCAAAATATGCACTCATGTTAAATACGAATAAGCTCAAGAAAATTAGTTCATTCAGTAAGATCAAAGAAGAAACTAAGTAGCTGGAGGGAAGGATTACACAATGTTTGGGTTGAAGGTGACATTTTGGGCTCATGAAATACACACTGCATAGTATCAATAGTGAAGGGGCAAGCTTGAGGCTTGAGACTACAAAATGTGCAACCTCATCTAGGAAGACTAAGGGAAGAGGTTGCACATTGCGTAGTCTTAGTGGCTATGGATGAAGCTTGAGGCCTGGAACTATGAAATGCACAGTCGAGCCAGCCATTTATTGTGCATTATTCAGTCTTAGAGTCCAAGCATGAAGCTTTAGCCTTGAGGATGTGAATTGCAGAGTTGGGAAGGGAAATTGTTGGCCACATTTCCCCAAATTTTCTTGGGAAGGAAAGAGAAAAGTATCAGATTTGAGTGATGGGGAAATAAGGAATGTATATCAGACTAAGGGGAAGTTAGACCAGTGAAAAATGAGTTCCAGAAACAATCATGGGGAAGGAAAAATGAGCATGCGCAAAGTAACCTAGAATTGGCAACTTCTGGTATGCAAAATGTAAAAAGTTGATGTGATGCTTAGAAAATGTGAACGATAGACCAAACCAACACGTATACAAGATGATAACAGTTAAAAATCCAGTACTATGAAAGTAAACAAACAAAAAAACACTCATTAAAGAAAAAGTGACAAAAACGACAAAAGGTGACACATGAAAAACTTACCCGGAAAAGAGACACAAACTCAATAGAAATATCCTTCATCTCATTAGGAAGGCTAGAGATCCAATATTGAGTGTGAAAATGAGCTCTAGGGGAATCTATTATATGGATCTAGTTAGGTTACGGTTTGTGACCTGTATGCCTAAAATCAAGGAAAAAGTAACACTTGTCTTAAGATAAAAATTACTAACTTTGTGCAACTTGTTGCACATTAATTATGAACTCCATATTTTGTAGGGGTGGAAACTTATATTTTTTCTAGAAAATTCTTGTTCACATTGGCAAAAAATACTGCGCAATTCACAGTAACAAGTAGTTGCATTGTTCACTGCCTAAGTGAATTGCGTAGTTTCTGACTGCAGGAGAAGGATAAGTGCATTTTTTGTGCTCAAGGGCTACCTGTCTTCAAGTATTGCACAATTTTGATCCTCAAGGCCTAGCGCAATTTCCAGAGACAGTGGATTGTGCAGTTCCAAGAGGGAATTCATGTAATAGGTGCAATATCAAGGTAGGAGATGGATTCTGCCATAAAATTCTTAGTTAAAGTAAAATCAAATCATCATAAGCAATGAATGCATAGATAAGTCTTAAAAATCAGAATAATACTTGATGGAAGAAAAATATGGGTCCTAATGAACAAAAGGTAGGCTCAAAAATCAAGGCATGGGAAAACTTTTGGAGGGGGGTTGTAGTAGTTATAACACTTGGTGACACACTATTAGAACTCAAACTCTCTAAATGGGTCTTAAATATGAAAATTATCTGTAACTCTTCAAGAAGTATTGTTAATTTCATCTATTGGCATAACTTCTTCATTTTTCTCGAGTTAATTATGTAGTCCCTACCATTCTCTTCATCGGTGGAAAACTAATAAAAGGAAGTAAAACTTAGCTATTTATATTGGGGATGAGGAGAATATAGTTACATAAGTGGTAAATGATTATTAGAGTCCTGGAAAGTACCTCGACAGATTCACTTCAAGAACAAAAACGTTGCTCCGCTGGCAGCAAGCATGGACAACACCTTGGCAGAGTTGCTTGCTTCACTTCCCTATGTAGGAAGCCTTTATCTTATTTCATCATATATATATATATATATATAATTGCGCACCAACACATTGATTTCATGGGGAGGAAGAGGGATTCTGAATTATTGAGAGAATAAGAGGTTGTCCCTTCAAAGAAGGATATTTATACACCTCTAGAATTCAATTCACTTGTTTAAGTTTACTAAGTGGATTGTATTTTAGAGGTGTATAAATATCCTTCTCTAAAGGGACAACCTCTTGTTCTCTCAATAAATTGGAATCCCTCTTCCACCCATGAAATCAATGTGTCGGTGCACAATTTTATATATCTCTCTCTCTCTCTCTCTCTCTCTCTCTCTCTCGATATATATATAAACAATTGATTGTATTTAGAAGTGTATAAGATATGCTTATCCGAAGGGACAACCTCTCTTCTCTCAATAGCCGTGGTCCCCACCATGAAATCAATGTGTCGGTTCACAATTATATCTATATCTATATATAGATATAGGTAGATAGATAGATATATAATTGTGCACTGACACATTGATTTCATGGGGCAGAAGAGGGATTCTGACTTATTGAGAGAAGAAGAGGTTGTCCCTTTAGAGAAGGATATTTATACACCTCTAGAATACAATCCACTTGTTTAAGTTTCCTCCCCTCATTTATCTACATGACTTATTTGACATGATAAAACCAATAAAACATATGAAACTGATTAAAGAAGCGTGTACTAGTTATTTATTGAAGTATCACAATTCCACTAAGGTTGTCTCTAAGAAAGAACATATTTTCCATCCAGGTATTCCTGAAGAAAATATACAAGGCCCATGCAAAGAGAAGTAATAAACAAAAAACAAGCATTGAAAGTCATACAATTTCCTCTTAAAATTCGCCATGCTCATTTCGGAAGAAAATCACGGTATTATGCAGAAGTGATTGCGATGAAAAGGAAAAAGAAGGGAAAGACTAAGGTAAACAACAACAAAAGGAAAGAAACTAAACTAAGCTAACCCCAGTTCTATGCTAACAATGGATAGGCCAGTCTTACATAAAATGAAACTTCCAATGTAGCCATCAAATAATTACCTCACTTATATGGGTAAGGGAATCTGTGGAAAGAAAGAAAAAGAATAACAACTCACAAGAAAGATAAAATGAAAAATGCTCCAAAATTTGAAGACTGAAAGCACAAGGAGAAAAATATAACAAGAAAACATTCTTCCAAACTTTTAAACTTGGAAAACATAAAGAAATTGAAAATCTTTAGTTTTACAAATAGGATTTCCAAGTAATATTCCTCTAACCATTGAGCAATAGGATCATGAAAAATAGGTAAAGGATCTAGAGATTTAGAGATATATTTATTTTCAATTTTCGCGATCACATGATGAGGATTCTTCTAAGAAAGAGTATCAAACTGATCATGCTTGTGACTAACATCAATACTAAAAGAACCTAACATAACCATTAGTGTATATTGAAGTCCCTCGACAGCTTTAGGTGGTTCAAATAAATCTCAAGATATATCATTGAAGACCGCTGACTTAGAATAATATACAATGGGAGATATAGATTCATTACTAGATGAATTAATAAATACATCGATACATCCATGATTATAATTTTCTTCATGAGGAAAAAATTAATCCTCATTATTCGATGAATCATAGAGAGGACCTGATTAAAAATGATAAATTTCACTCTTTGTTTCTTCAAACTGATTTTTATCACTCATATTTAACCTCAGGCTGAGAGAGGCAATTCTGAGGTAACCTCAAACAATGCTTAGCCAAGTAACTAGCCCTACTAGTCTAGGATAGGGCTATCTCCATATATATCACAGTAAAAATGAGTGAGGTAAGAATATATTAGGCTAGGTATAGTAGCTTAGTGTTTCGATTTTTTGATTTTGTGTAGGGTTTGCTGGATCAAGAGGAGTCAAACAATTAGGGCAAGGAAATTAGGTCAAAATCTGCAGGGGTTCTAAGGGGCATGGTAGGTATAAGGTTTGAAATTCAAAGGATGATTATGGTGAGGTGAATAGACTGGTGAGAATTTAGGAAGAGCATCTGAGATTAATTCTCCCTAAACTGAAGAAAATAAACAAATTAGGCAAAATTCCACAAAACAGAGCATGAAACATGAATTCTGCCTTTCAACTTGAAATTAAGCATATCATAGACATTAAAATGGTTTATGAGCTACCAATACATTCATAAAAATTATCACAAAGAAGAAACATGTCAAACTCTACATACCACATGGATCCCAAAGAAATAGTTGCAAGTTTATCATTAATGTCCAAGCCAAACTGATACAAGTCCTTGAGATGCCAAATCTCCAAGTGAGTCCAAACATTACAATGACTGAAAAAATAAATCAAATAGACCTCAAAAATACTCTCCTTAGCCTCATGGAGTCGAATCCATGAGATAGGGATCAGTTTCACCTACTCCTAAACAAGAATCTGAAAACTAGGAAAACTCAACAATTTTCCTCTAAAAGAGAGGAAATTGATTCATTTGACCTCTAGAAGACTTATCTAATGCATATACCCTAGATGAAAGTAAAAAAAATACATTTAAATTCACCATGATTATTTACATCAGTAATTTTCTCATTTTCCCAAGTAAAAAATCAAAAATTCAAAATTTTGCTGAAGATGATGAAAACTGCATTTTCCTGGTAAACGTGCAGCGCAATGAAAACAAAATAGCCTATCTTCAAAGAAAATTTTGGAGGCCTTCTCGATGTCCAAATACGCTCCATGATAGCTCATTGGAAATATCTCTAAGTCTAGTTTCTAAATATGCCTCAAGTTTCCAAAATGGTGTCCATATTCCCTGTAAAAAAACATGTTCTTCCAAGACTAGTAAACGCGCATCACCAAGGTAAAAACAAGGGCAGAAACATGTTTTTTAGGTGGTTTTTAACCTTTTGGAGGGACAATTCCTCCTCCAAATATTCTTAAAAATTGTTGGATTTAATTTCCTCATCATTATGAACATAATGGTGGTGACCATTTTGTAATTAGATGCCCCAAAAAGAGCGCAACGCCAGTGGCGTTGCACGTTTGGCTGAATTTTTGCATGCCACAATTGCTCAAAAACTCAAAAATGCACTAAAGTGCCAAGTGTGCCAAATTTTACCCAAAATTGTTAGTTTACTTTTTGATCGATGTTTAGAGGCATGAAGAGACACCTCAGCGAGTATTTCTAACTTCTCCTTCTTCTTTTGCTCAGTCAAGGCTTGAATATTTGAATGGGCTCTTTTGAGTTTGGCCCTTGCAATTTTTTTCCTCATGGCATAGTGTTTTTCCATCTTCCTCTAAATATCATTGTCCTTCTTAGCCTTCTCCATCAAGATCTCCAAATGCAAGTTGGCTCTATCAAGACATGACTCTCTATCTTTGCTAATCTCAAGGGTAAGAAGCTCGATTGGAGTGAGTTGCTCTGCAAACTCATCCTCTTTATGTCTCTCACGAGCTAGAGCTCTCTTAAGCCCTATTGTCTTTTTGTCTTTGTCTAGGAGGCTGATCCTCCTCATAAATTTTAATCAACTGAAACTCCTGCTCAGTTTCATGTTTTTCCTCCTACTCATCAATGATAGGCTATGTAGTCTTTTCCTTGCCCTTGTCTACCTATTTTGCTGATGAAGAAAGCATGGCCCCTTTCACACCATGTGAAGGAAAAACATGCATGTGGCCTCTCTGATAGGTCTTGGGAAATGGCTCAACATCACTCACATTAGCCCAAGTTTCCTCAATGTCCCTTTCACTGCTTGATGCTCTAGTATCATGATTTGATGATGAAGGGTTATATAAAGGTGAAGAAGTAGGATCAACATGAGGTGAATGGATCTGACTGGGTGATGATGTATGAGTAGCGGGCTGAGATGGAGAAGTGGATATGGGAGGATGAGACGACGAAGGGATGATCTACTCATGATGACTAGGTCGGGTAGTGAAAAATTCATCTGCAGTGAATGTGTCTTGTGAAATGTTCTTCTTCTCAAGCTTATGCATGACTACCATCTTAATGAGTGAACGGTGAAAAATACTCTGCATTTGATTATTATAATCCCTCTTTTTCACAATGAATTCCATCTTGTCAATGCTGCAGAAGAAATAGTAAGGTATTTGAAGAAATATAACTCTAGTGAAGTGCATGAGGAGTCGGATATGCTATGAGTAGAGTCGAGAAACCTCCCCTCACAAGTGAAGTACTTCATGATTATTTTCATCATGGGGACATATTGGTCAAGGAGATGAGAGAAAGGGAAAATTGACTTCTTGTCATCCTTGTATATAGGTTTGAGGTATGGTTCATAATATCTTAGATCAAGGCTTCCTTGTTTAAACCATTTCTCTCCCACACTAGGGGTCCCTACAACAGCTAAAATGGCATTGGTGGACATATCAAAAGTCACCCCACTAAGAGTGAACTACCTATCATGAAGGTTTTTGATGAATAACCTTGTCAACTCAGAGTGATATTGAATCTGTTGCACCCTCTCACAAAACTCGAAACAACCAGCATGTTTAAAACATGACACAGTAAGAGGAGAAGCAATAAGCTCTTTTGTGGTTATGGGTTCATATATGTTAATTTTATCTCCTTTGTGGTCACTTCTCATTCGTATTTGTGCCTCACCAACACCTTTATCTTCTTCTTCAGACATTGTGGACTTTGAAAACTTAAAAAAAAAACCCTAGGGTATATGGAATGAGATGAAAGGAATATGGATTTGAAATGAGAAGCTATGAAAAATGGAGGAGATGGTGATGTAAATGATAAATTTGGTCAAAGAAAACCCTAGGATGTTATATTTTTTACTGGTAGGTGTTTTAGGGATATGAACATGGGAAATATGAATGAAAATGGGAAAGGAATAAAAAACTAGGGTTTCATAGGCTATAACAATTTCAACTCTTTAATGGAACAACAAACATGTGAAAAGAGAGGTGTTTATGTGTCCACTTACTGATAAAAAACTCTTTGGAGAAGTTTATGAGGAAACCTGAGCTTGATGGAAGCAATGAAATCCTTCAAAACCTTCACTATGCAAATGTGCATCGTTTCTGGACAAGAGTGCAGCGCCACTTCAAATGCGCAACGCCAGCTTGAGAACGTGCAGCGCCAGCTTGAGAAGGCACAACACCTTGAAATTTTGGCCCCAACTGCTCAGTAAACTCAGAATTTCTCCTTTACTGAGAATTATTGACGGCTACATGGCAACAATAACTTGTTTTGAAATGCTTGATAGGCTTTATAGCTTAAGTGGATTTGACATTTCATTTTGAATCATCCACTTTCCTAAAGTTCACTTTTCCTTTGGCACTGAAACTCTTCTAATTTTCTAACTTTTGGCACTGCAAGTTGATCAACATGGAGTTTGGCTTTCTTTTCTCACTTAGGTTGAACAAGATTTCACTTTGACAGCTTTTGGATTGCATTTATTACATATAATAACATAAAATTACATTTGGAAAAATTGAAATAAATTACAAATTTGACTTTTCTATCAAAATGACATTTTGATATAAAAGTCATTAAACTAAAAATACAACTTTGAAAGTATAATAAATACATCATGATGATCTTATTTAATCCCTCTCATATATGTTTTGACCTCATATAAATGAAGGAGTGACCTCGAGAAATGGAAAACCCTAATGACCTAATGGAACTACTTTTGACCTGAATTTTGAATGAGATTTTGACTTTAAATATTTCCTAGTGAAATAAGCATTTCCATAGGTGTTATTATGCTCAAGGAATCATGAGAATGAGTCATCCAATATGATCTTCTGAGGAAGAAAAAATTTATTTGATAAGGACAACCACTAGTGGAACAATTTTATGTCATGACCTAATGGAATGATTAAAAAAAAATATTCAGAATGGGACACCTAAGATGCACATGCAAATTTTTTTTGATCCCTGGTGGAAGTATGCAAATACTGACACTAAAATTTGCCTTATTGGGGATGGAAGCTCCTTGGACATGTCAAGAACACCGTAGACCAAGTGCCTAACCATTGGGTAAATACGGTCAAACAATCCAAAAGACTGCAGATTATTAAACTGTCTCAAAAAAAAATTAAAGTGACTGGGAACTGACTCAAAAACTGACTATGATACTAACTTAAAACTAACTCCAAAACTATATAAACAACAGAAAATCAACAAGCTTTATAGCCTTCAGTTTGGGCACCAATATTATATGACTATCTGCTCCAAATATTGCAGAAAATATAAACTGGTATGTACAATGAAAGTGAAACATCTTAGAAGTTGCATTAGAAGTAATAATGTTTCAAGAGCCTACCATTAATTGGTCCTCCTGAACATTCCTGCCCATTCATTTCCTTTAGCAAATAGGCATTCTATCCTCGATAAGCCAAGATCTTGTAGTGTCCCTTCCAAAGATTTTCAAATTTTTTGTGCTTACCTCTATCTTCATTTCTTGCATCCCATCTCAGCACTACATCCTTCAGCTGAAATTTATCTACCTTGGTTTTGTGATCATAAATATTCTTGATTTTATCCTAAAGCTTAGAAGTAGTATGAGAAACTTCCTCCCTTGTTTTCTAAAGATGAATCATTTGATTGATTCGACGTTTCATATCATCTTCCTCACTATCTGCCTCCTGTAATAATCTCATAAACGTGACTGCAAGTGATGTAAGAAACATTGTATCTGTACCATAAACCAATTCAAAGGGTGACATACCTATAGAATTCTTGGTGCTCACTCAGTTTTCCCACAAAGCATTGGTAAGCTTCCTATGCCAATTTTTCTTGTTCTCCTCCAACATTTTCTTAATGATATTCACCAAGGATTTATTATAGGACTCAGCTAATCCATTTCCTGTGGATAATATGCGGTGGAATGGCCCAATCTGATATCATACTTGTGACAGAACTCAATCATATTATTTGACTTAAATTCTGTAGCATTATCTGTAATAATATTGTGAGGACAGCCAAAACGAGACAAAATATTGGATTCTAAAAATTGAATAATTACTGTGTACATAGCTTGCCTTGTAGGAATGACCTTGATCCAGATGGTGAAGTAGCCGGCGGCTGTTAGAATCCATCTGTGTTGTGCCAATGATGTGGGATGAATTTTGCCAATAAAATCAAGTCCCCACTGTTTAAAAGGAGCATTTACTACAATAGGCTTTAGGGGAAGAGGAAGGAGTTTCCTTTTTCCCAGAAAAACTTGACATTCATGATATTTTGTGATTGTTTTGTACAAATAAAAAGATAAAATTGGCCAATAATACCCTGCTCTCAACACTTTGTTAGCTGTTGTTTTCCAAAACAAATGACCTCCACAATATCCCCTATGGAATTCATCCATTACCTGTTTAGCCTCATCTTCAACCAGGAAATTCAAAAGAACACCTCTTGGATCTTTCCAATAAAGGGAACTACCTAAAATGTAGTATTTAGCAGATTTCAATTTCAAATATCTACCCTAACTTTTTTACATTCCAGGAGGAGGACATAAGTGTTGAAGAACATACACTATATCAGAATACCATGGTGAAGTGAGAAACATTTCTGATACCTCTATTAGAGCGCCATCTTCTTCATCATATGACATAGATGCAATAATATTTATGTCTAGAACATGCAAATTGGATTCAGCCATCATCATGGCTAACCCCTATCCCTTGATCAGTTTGGTAGGCCTGATCTCGAGATCATACTCTAGCATTGCTGCTATCCACCTACCTCTCCGACCTTTAGGATCAGTCTGTGTGAGAATCTCTTTTACTGTTGCACTTGGAACATAGGCTATAGTATGTGAATGTAGAATTTAAATCCGGAAATCTTTCAAAGCTTTGATTAGGGATAAATATTGTTTCTCAATAATGTTATAGCGAAAGCAACGTCTATAATGGCTACACTGAAGAAAGCAATAGGATGTTCAACCTGATCTCTCTTTTGCATCAAAATTGTAGCCAAGGTATGCTCGGATGAAAATGAAAATATTATGAAATCACTAGTATAATTTGGACTAACCAAAACAGGGGATGTGCTTAAAGCAAGCTTTACCAAGTTGAAAGACTTCATAGCATCAGTGGTCCATTTTACACTTCTTTCCTTTTTCAACATATTAGTCATTTCTCGCAAATTCTCAGCCAAATTAGGAACAAATCTATATAAGAATTTTATCTTACCATTGAAATCATGTATCTCCTTTTTTTTTCATGGAAAATCTATCTTCTGAATGGCTTCTACTCTGGAAGGATCAATGCGAATGCCATATTTTGAAATTATGTGACCAAGAAGTTTGCTTTCCTCCATGGCATAAAGACTCTTCTTCAGATTTAGATAAACTCCGAACTCCCTACATTTCTGAAAAATAATTCTCAAATGATACAAATGTTGATCATCAGAACCAGAAAATACTGTCAAATCATCTAAATATACCACTAAGAAAACATCTTTTTCATTAGCAAAGGCTATATCCATCACCTGCTGAAAAGTAGCCCCTGCATTCTTGAGTCCAAATGGCATCTTAACATACTGAAACGTCCCCCAAGGTGTTGTGAAATTTTTTTTACCTTGGCCTTCTTCATGTTCCAAAATATGATTATAACGTGAATAACCGACCCTGCTGGCAATATGATGCAATGTGTTATTATCCTTGATGGCAAATCACTTGATGAAGTTGTTCTTGAAAGAAATCGCATTTGATGAGTTTTAGAGTTTGATAAATTCAGAGAAAGGAATTCTCAGAGTGCCAGAGCAATGATGAAGAAACTCAAGAAACTGGGGTAAGTTTATAGATCTAATTTAAAATATCTTACAGATCTATACGCTATACCGTAAAGCGCCAGAGACGCGTGGTTCGCTTGATGAAAAGCGCGTATGGAAGTTAGGGTTTCTGAAGCTTATTTTACTGCTGTGATTTATGCTATCTCTGCCATCTGTCAATAAATCTGGTCTTCTTGAAGTTCTAGGCTGTTTTGAATATGATAAATGCCACTGATATGATAATGAACAAATCTAATCAATGATTGAGAAGACATGATGAAGAAGGAATAACTGTTTAACAATTCGGTATTGTTGTGAAATTTTCTGAACTGAATGATCCACATCTGAATCTGAGTCTGAATATATTCTGAAAGAAGATATGTTCAGAAGTATACGCGGATTGTTGTGATCAAAAGCGCGTATATACGCAAGGTATCTTCATTAAAAGCACGTATGTCAATCAGGGTTTGAAAAATAATATACACAGAAGAATACACGGGTTGGTTTGCATGAAAGCGCGTATGCACGCGGCTTCGGTGAAGAAAAGTAGCGTATGGGATCTGAATTAATGGTGGTTCAAGGTTGGAAGTGTATCTGATTATCTACTCTAATGTCTGGGTTATTTTTGATATTCTGGTTATAGTGGTCTCACTGTTCTGTTTGAAGTATTTGGCAAAGTATATTTGTTGATAAGTGAAGGGTTGTGTTGAAGTTGTTTTATCCAGTTTGGAAATTGATGAAACATGGTCTGTAGTGGTGCTGAGGGTCAAAGCCTTCAGTCAGGGTGTTTTAGCTCCTTTTCCAAGCAGGGGCTGCAAACGAGAGTGGGGTAGTCACTCCTTCCAAAGAGAGGCCGATTTACGAGCAGGGTTGTAGCCTTCCAGAGGTAAACGAGAGAAGGTTGTAGCCTTCTGCAGGTGGGTGCCTACGTGCTGGTATGAGTCTGCGCCAATACATGGTTGTATGAAGTTTTCTTTATAATAAATATTGAAGACAGATACGACGGCAGCGGTGGTTTTCTCCCGAATTGGGTTTCCACCTTAAATCCCGGTGTTCATGTGTGTTGCTTATGTGTGATGATTTATTCTGTTCTTACTGCACATGTTTACTGCTTACTAAACATCTAATGAATGAATGATGCAATGATCTAAGTAAAGAATTATCTGCATAATGAGATCTCTGGTAATACGCAAGTTTTATTAAGGATATCCGCGTGTA
>JAXQQM020063570.1:0-240638 GCA_034641835.2 Pinus albicaulis | reverse complement strand
GTTGCGGCTGATGTCTGTCACCTGCGCAATAGGGCCAGAAACACGCGGAAGTTAGAAATTTTAATGTGTTAGGGTTTTATAGGTGAAAAACAACATGAAAATAGAAAAAACAAAAAGCTAAAAATAAACCCTAGGGTCTGAAGTAGCTGGATATGCAAGAATATGAAAAACGACAGCGGTCGTAATTGAAAACCCGTGTGGAGTCGCCAATTGTTAGTATGAATCTTTTGTCGAAGTGTACGAAAAAAGACCACTTTAGCTACACATAACTAATAGCCCTAACATCAAATATGGCTACCAATATCTTCAGATCTGCAGTTAGTTGATCAAGACAAGAGCTGCAAAAAACCAGATCTATGCATAGAAAGACATTAAGCAGTAAAAAGAAGGTTTTGCTCCATATATCCAATAGACAAGACAAGAAAAATTTTTGAAAGAATTTTTTGTATTAAGGGCACCTGGGAGGAAAATAAGAAGATGTTTCCAATTCTCCTCAATGGGATGGGTTCTTGGAAGTCCTCAGCACTTCAGATCTAGCATTTCTCTCTCCTGTTGGTGTAGAAAACCCAAACAAAGATAGAACTCAAAGGGAGCTCACACAGCAAATAATGGAGAATATGACAATGATAATGGCTCCAAGTCAGACCAAGAGTTTAGATCCAGAGTGATCTAATAGGCAACAAAAGGTGAAGAGTGATAGGAAAAACCCTCCTATTTATAACAAAATATTGGGCCATTCTAGATCTTGGTGCATGATTAAAATAACATTAACCAAATCTAGATCCACCTTTTATGGAATATTTTATTATATTTGTTGGAGGGAAAAAGTATTTGACTTGGGTCAAATCCCTTTATTTGTGAATAATAAATAAATAAATGATTTATTTATTATTTTAAGGAGGTGGTTAAAAGATAATCAAATAAATAATGATTCATTTAATTATTTATGGGTGATTTAGTCATATTTAACAAGGAATATTATTTAAATAAGGTTTAAATAGTTATTCCTAGAAAATAATAAGATAAATAAAGATTTATCTAATTAATTTCCTTGTTTTGGGTTAAACATGACCAGGAAAATTAAACAAATATAGGTTTGTTTAATATTTCCTTTTGGGGTTTCCTGTTTAGACCATAAACAACCTAATAAATGTGTTTTATTAAGTTATTTTACATAGTGAATGCAATTTTACTTAGGGTAAAATTGGTCTTACATGGTGTACTTGGGTCCATCTAATGATAGTAGGTTAGATGACCAAAAAATGGTGTAACAGAGAAAGTTCTAAAGCCATGAAGGCACTTGAAATAGTTCCACAGAGGACTTATGTTGCGGTCCAAAACCTCAAACATGTAAAGTTTGCAATCAAGATGAATGCAATTTTTTGAATCCCATGTTGCAGCAAGATGCTTATAGACATGTAGCTTATGGTGAACAAGAGAGTTGTGACAACTCTAAGGACATGAACATTTTTTTTGGTCTTCAACCTCTTCAAGTTCATCTTCTCAAGAAGGTGATAAAGATGGACAATCAAAGCAACATTCAAGGTATAATTCTTCTTATAATCATGTTTTTTATGATTATGTTAAGCATGAAAAATATGCATGCATGAATGGGAGAAAAATTTGTTGTTCATATTGTGGTTTGTGTAACGATCAAGTTTCAAGATGCTAGAAGAGAATGATAGCATACAGGAAAGAGTCAAAGCAAAGGTGACTTGAATAGAAGATGAAACATATTTTCACTTATTGTCAGAAGAAGGGACATTTTATTGCCCAATGTTGGACACTGCATCCAACAACTCATCCAAAGCATTTGAAGCAAGTGGAGAAAAATACTGGTGAGAATAGAATAGGAGATTCCATCATCAATGTGAGTCAAGATGATTCACAAGAAGAGGATGTTCAGTAGGAAAAATCACCATTGAATTGGTTTGGTAAGAAATGGCTTGATTTCTAGACCAAGTAAGGCATGCATTTCCTTTGTACATAGATGAAAATTTGAGCCTTATGTATGCATGAATTTATGTTGAAGTATGACAAGTTGCAGCAGAGTATCACAACTTGTATGATGCAAGATTTCATGTGAATGTTATTCAGTTGAAGACATTTTTATTGTTGCAAAAGTTTCACCAAGATGGTGTAAAATATGGGTATGTCACAACATTTTATCATTCAGTTCATCTCTTATGATCACTCATATGTTTTCGGTTTTTGTACTTGTTTGTACTTGAAAGAGAGATTTGAAGAGTGTACATATGCATGAGATTTGTATGTGTAAATAGAGGACTTGTGATAAGTTCATTGTAAATAGATACATGAATGAGTGTTGTCAATATGTATCTTGGAATGTCGAATTGTGTCGATTGTAATGCACATATGTTTATCGACTGGTGTTGATTGTGACACACACATTTCATATCGATTTTTGTCGATTGTGTTGCACACATTTCATATCAATTTATGTCCATTGTGTTGCACATTTCATGTCAACTTGTGTTGTTGATGTTCCATGTTGTTTGTCGACTATGTTTGTCGATTATGTTGATCGACTTATGTTTTAGTCGATGGTGTTTTTCAATTGTGGGTCGATATTGGATACACCAATGTAAAAAAAGATCACCATGTACTTGATGTTATAAGAGGTGACAGTCATTGCTTTGAAGGACCAAAAACAAGGTTGTCATCATTTCAATTCTTGCATAATGTTTTATTTTCAAGGTTGATTGTGTGTTCTTGTGACAAGATGTCACAAGAAGTTTGATGTCCATTCAGTGAGAAGTGGACGAGATGCAATTTGTTTTGCAGCCATTGCAGAAAAAGCTGGTTTTTTGTGTTGACACCAAGAGTTCACTCATATTGCAAGTTTAATTTGGATAAGAGGATTTCCAAGAAGAAGCTTTTATGGCTTTGTTGCAAGAGGGACTTCTTTCTTAGTGGGAAGGCTAATATTTTTCCAAGCACATAAAGATCGATTTGGTATAGTAGGGTATGTAACAGTCAACAACAGTAAACAATGTTGAAGTGGTTCAACAACAGCCATAGAACAATGGTTGAGAGACATAGCCAGTTGCAATGCAAGGCATGTCAAGATAATTGTCAGTAAGACTTGTCAAGTAAAATTAGTTGATATAACTTGAAAACAAAAGAGTGTTGAAGCTCAAGAAGATAATTATAAGCTTTTATGGGTCCAAAAGCCCGTCAGTGGGAAGGTGTGATCAGAATTTGGATCAGGGCCTAAAACTAGCTAAAATTTCAAAGTGCTCAAAATTGTTTCAGACTTGAATGACTGGATAGAGTTCATCACCAGGATTCTAGCACAACACGTTTCATAAAAATCCTAGCTCGTATGACTGAGTTATCATTTGCTGTTCGTTTTCCAAAACAGGCAAAAAAAAAGAGCAGAACAAGTACCGTGATGATGTGGCAGGTACAGTGACCATTGTAGGGAATATTCTCCAGATTGTAGCCAATGGCACTATCACAAGTGTCGTCTTCAGATTCGCTAGATGGGTTAGTGAAACCTCCAATATTCTTCCTAAGGTTGAATTTAAATTTTTGGATTTTTTTTAGGTTGGATTACAACCCAACCAGAAGGCGCCACATGTCCTCTCTGCTGGGCCTTCTCCAACACTTGGGTAGAATTATCATTTCATATTAAGGTTGGACATTAGGGTTGAATGGCTTTTATTTTGTGGCACATATTATTTTAAACCTAAGATCTAACCTAGGCTAAGGGTTAATATCATGGTGGCGGATTAATATACATTTTTATATGCCCTAACCCTAACTACATGGTGGATGGACCTTATCACATGGGGCGGACAAGTTTAATATGGTGGACGTCTATATATATAACCATATGTTTTAAACCATACAATTCATGGATCTAACCAACTATGGCAGAGCATCTAGTTAAACTAGTGGAGGTTCTTATTTGGTGGGAAGCTCTAAAAGTTGGCAGAAATTCTTATTGTAAGTTTATTCAAAATGTTTTGGTCGCGTTGGGGGTCGAACACCCAACCTACCTCACGCCACTCCGTTGTCCTACTGATCTGTCTACATCGAAGGTCTTAACCTTCATATGTTGTCGCCTCCTCTTATAGTTGATTTCAATGATGGTTGGGGGTCTAAAGGGGGCCAGCCCTGCAGACCAGCTCCCTCCTATGCATCCTCATGCCGAGAACATGGTGCGATGACAAACAAACCCACATGATTTTTGTTAATCACATTTAATTAATGTAAAACGTGGTTAACCCACGTTAATATGTCATTAACATATTAAAATGTGCTTATCCATTTAAAGCATGCTTATCCGACCTAAACACACTTAGCGCTAATTAAGCTGAAAATAAAGTTGGCAGATTTTCTGGAGGCGCGCCAATTTTGGCGATATTTCCAATTTTGGAAAATTAACTGGCAGTCTTTCCAGTTTTAGAGGAGAAATTGGGGCAAATTGGTTTTGGTTATAACTCACTCAATTTTCAACCAAATGAAGCTCAGTAAAAGTCACTTATCATTTTGGCATGTTGGGAATCCATTAGAGTAGGTTGCAGAGGCAGAAAAGGCCATCTTCTGGTGTTTTTGTGTGTTTGAAGATTTTTGAAGGCTAGGGCCATCAGGTGTTGAGGCCATTGCCAGAGCATCCAGAATCCATTCTGAGAGAATGAATAGTCAATTTTTACTATCTTTGACATTATGAAGCCAATGGAGTAGATTTCATAGGCATTTGGAGTCTTCTAAGTGCGAGTTTTCCATAAAGAGGTTTCATGGCACCTAGAGCCACCAAGTGTTGGAGGCATAGCCAGGGGAGCCAATAGTAATTCTGAGTGAATGAACAATGTATTTTGTATGTTTGAAATGTTCTGGAAACAATGAGATAGGTTTTAGAGGCAAATCAGGACTTATAAGGGTGTTTTGCCACAGGATAGCGTAGGGAATCATCAAGGCCACCAGTAGAAGAGGTCATGCCCAAGGGAGCCATGGTCCATTTTGGATGATTGAAAAATCAATATAGGGGTATTTTGGTATTCTGAGCCCATTGGTACAGTTTTCAAAACCAATGGATTTGAGCAACAGCTTGTAAAAGAATTTGACCATCTTAATCCCAGAGAACCTAGTCCATTGATGGAGGCTCAAGGAGACGTAGGACAAGTGTTGAGGGTGAACTCCTTTATTATTTTGTTGTTATGTGTTGCTATTTATTTATCTGCAATTTATGTTTGTTGTTAATACATTTAATCAACTAAAAACATTTGACAATTGCTCACACATAAAGCATGTAAAAAACACATAAACTTGATACAAGGATGCAATTGCACAAAAGGATGTATGAGCATAGTCCTTAGATTATTTAAATGGAATAGAAGGTGCTTGCATAGAAAAAAAATTCAACCACCTATTTCAAATCATACTACTTCCTTGACTCTCGGCTAAACTTTTCCTCCTCAACAAATTTTCAGGGTCATCTACAATATTGGCAGGTTCAGGATCAGGATGAGATATACCACAAACTCTTTTTGCAGCCAGAATTAAAATCTAAAACACACACACACACACACACACACACACACACACACACACACACACACACACACTATTATTTATAAAGGTATACAACCTCTAAAATATTCCTAAAATAAATTTCTTTTATCTAGGGAAATGGATTTGCAGAAAATCACAGTATTTTCGTTCCCCAGTATGGTCACCGCTATGTTATCACTCTATAATTTATGAGGTTGTGGTAGAAAACATAGACGTAACCACAAAAACGATTTTAAATTTAGAAGCTAGTCCTTCTAAACTCAGAGAGGGATCTCTCTCTTAGATTTAGCTTTGTTCGCTGGAAATTTTAAACTAGTTATGATTGTGTAATTGTTTTTTTTATTTTTTGTAATTGATTTGGTTTATTGAAAGCCTATACTTCCATTGGGCTATGGAGTCTATAAACTGACATGGATCTGTATCAAATTTTCAAGAAGTTTCATAGGGAAAGGTAGGTGAACTAGTTGGATCTTCTATATTTAAAATGTCATGTAAGAGAAGAAAAAGAAAGATTCAGTTAAAGCTAAAGAGAAATTAAGAATTATTTAACTTGACATCAGAGGAAAACATTAAAATTTCCCACAACTAGAATTAGAGTGTATTCTTCAACAAATTATGTTCATCATAGTTTCTATAAATTAATTTAGATTTAAGAATTCATAATAATGGAAATAAAGAAATAACACATAGATGATGAGAGTCACTTCACCAATGTCCAACACATGAATCCTGTGAAGAAATCCTTTTATTAATGATCAGTCCTTCAACTAGAAAAAGTACAATTGCTTATGGAAAGAAGGAATCAACAAATAACCTGTAATACTTCGAAGTCTAAAGTATTTATACTAATATTTACAAACAAATTTTGTCACAACTGAAAAAGGTATATTTAGTCAAATATAAAACAAATTATCTTTTATGCAAACTAATAGGATAGGTTGGAACTACTCAAGAGGTGGCCCTGATTTGAAGGAAGTTGTTGTTGAGCTGTCCTTTCTGTATTTACTGTGTTGCTGATCCTTTAACTACATTTGGAGTTATTCACTTACTCCAGTAACTCACACAACTTGTCCCACCTTTCTTCATTTGGAATTGACAACTTTGTTACCCTCCTATCAATTTCATCTACTTTGGCATATTTGGCAAAAGTGGGGTTTACCACAAAAATATGATTCACCTCATTTTGTATGTTAAATTCATTCCACATTGCTTCAAGGAAAGATTTTCCTGTCAAACTGCCCTTTATACTGGAGAAATTGGATTTGTCTCTAGCCACTTATTTCAAATTCTTATTGTTGTCCTGTTGTGTGATTAATTTAGCATTGATCACAAACACACATGGTAATCCCTTTTTTCTCAATGCTTCATACCTGCTGAAAAATATGTTAACCCCTATTTCCATTCCTTCGAATTTTTCTTCTAATTGCAGAATGAGGTTCTTTTTGTTCAAAACCTTCTTGACTTCTAGGATAGTTTCATTTATATTGTTTTTTTCCTGCAAATATGTTACTTACCCTTGTAGTCTCTTTATATCTTTTGTTTGTATTGACATGTTCTCTACGTCCTTGATCAATTTTTCAATAGCATATGCAGGTTGGTCTGGAGGTGTTGTTGATGTTGAAGCACCTATAGTGGGGATTTCTTTGAGGGGTACCATATCCAAAGGAACTAAGGCCACCTATGGATTTTTTTCCTTCTCCTGAATCAACTTCTCCATTTTTGTCAAATGCAAGATCTTCTCGATTTATTCACTAATTCTTGGTTCTGCATTACTGGTCAACAAGCTCATCGTCACTGGATGAATGAATTGTTCAATGTATTCCTTGAATGTGTAATCCTCTGAATATTTTCTCACTAGGGAAGTCCAAAAAATTACTGACTATGGATTCCCTTCCTCATCCAATTTCTGCAGTGAAAACTCGAATTTGTCCTCTTGGTAATAAATGAACATATAAACCAGAATGGAAGCATACCTGAATACTCCTTGAGTTGGTAACTTAAGGAATTTATCATATATACTGTCAGCTAAGAATTGACTGAAATTAAAAATTACTGAAGGCTTATGGTCTGTATAAAATATTAACAAGAAACCTAACAGGGGTTCATCTACCCATTCATCAGAGTAATAACCTAAAATACAGGAAAATACATAAGTCATTTGTTTGGCCTGATAAGGGAACATGGATGAGGGATATGGTGGATTTTTCTTGGTCAATTGGGTATGTTTAGCCAAGAAAATGTCAAAAATTTGTGTTCTCTTGGAGAAATCTATTTTCTAGTAGAGTTCAGTCAAGGTTTCTACAGAAAAAGGAGTGATGGATTCTATAGGAGGGGCCTGCATCATCTAACCAATGGTTTTAGAAGTGATGGTGAATAACACTTCAGCACTTGGGGCTATAATGGCTCTCTGGTTTGGTATGTAACATGCCTGACAGTTTTTAATGAACTCTGGGAAGTGAAGGGTCTGGGGAAAAATGTAATGAGGTGGATTGGACTTGCAGAGTCCAATTTCATCAAATTTGTCAATAAATTTGTCTTTGAGCCAACAGTAGAGTTCGAAAAGATCAAACTCACACTGAGTCTCTGTGATTATATAGTCTTTGTATGCAAGTGGAATGTGATTGAGGTTGACAGGGGGAGGCAGCATTGGGTTGACATAGCATTCAATGTTATTTTTTTTTTGAGGCATATTTTTAATGGGAAATTATAGAGACAAGAGGAAATGGCGAATAATTACAAGGCATTTCGTCGGTTTGTAGCAGACTGGTAGTAAAATTTTTCTTTTATTGTGCTTGATTAGGTGCTTGATCAATTGAGGAACATCACTGGGCACGTAAACTGTTGAAACAAAGGTGGAGTGAAATAATATGCAATGAAAAAGGGGGAAAATGGTGTTGCGATGGATTTTTATAGTGGTGGCGAGGTTTCCATTAGGGGCGTGGGTCAATTAGAGGTTTAAATGGTTACACTGGGAAGTGATTTAATAGGGTAAATGTTATGCCCACGCGTTGGGCTGAGAGTGGAGGGAAGTGTGTGAGAAGGAGATGCATGGAAGTAGGGCAGTCGAGGGTGATGCACAGGAAATATGGTGGGAGAGGAGGGTGGTTTAGTGGATTTCAGAGGGGGGTTGAGTTGGTTTGTGGTATTGAGAGGGGAGGTGCAAAATTATCAGGGGCTGACACGTCGCGTATAACCGATGAGAGTGGAACCAATTTTTTGGACCCCCTACTAGTAAAGGAAGGATGGCAAGGGGGGGCCGAAAAGCACTATTGGTCGTAGATCAGGTGAAGTGACAATTGGGTGGCTGGAAAGAGCACATGAATTAACAAGAAGTGACAAACTCCTTTTGTCATATCTGAAATTTTATAACATATGCAGATACTTTGGATAAAATGCATCATAGCCCGACCTTTGGATAAAACAAATTAAACTCAATACTTAGGGCTAATGACACATATTTTCCCACTTTTTATGACTTAGGATAATGACATAAGATGTAAAATTTTCCCCATTTTATCCCTTTGAACCTTTTTTTCCTTCAAATTTTTTCCTATCCTATGACTAACTTTTTTATCATTCCTAAGGGTGCAATTGGATTTGCAGTCCCTTGTTTTATTTATTTTGAAAAAACAAATAACTACTCTATCCTATCCACTTACTGTTTCATTGATTCAACTTAAACATTTGAATCAACCTTATTCATATACCTAACTAACATTAGCCAAGATTAGATAGTTTGGCTAACTTTATTCTCTAACCTAATTGACAAAAATTTAAAATTGCTTGACCATGATTAAACTGTATGGTTCAAATAGATGACTCAGGGTTGTGGCATTGATCCAAATTTATGCAGGAACACAACAGAATATAGAAATAACCATAAACATAGAAATATAGTGAAAATAAGGCTTCATTTCAGTAATATCAAATCACATAAATATGCTTACAAACATGATGGAAATAAAATAGCTAGGGTGCTGGTAGCGAATCTTTGAGAAGAGATGTGGTGGCTACAGACCTCTGAACTATGTTGCAATGAGGCTCGAGGGCCTATTTATTATGGATAAACAATGTAGAACTCTAAACATCCAAAAACCTAACCCTAGGAGATGAAGCGCCAAAACTATGGGCCCTATTTGGGTAAATTGGTGTTTCAACTTCCTGGGGACATAACTTTGGCATACTATCTCTATTTGGGGCTTTAAAACGGCTCCAGAAGTTCAAGACCCAAAAAACGGCTAAAAATAGTAAGTTTTGAAAAAAACTAAAAGAGACAATGGTGGGGCCCTAAGTGGAATAGGCGGGTGGCCACAAATATCCACCTGGATCATTCCTCCCCCCTTAGGAAGCAATGGCCCCCATTGCGTTGAGTTCCTCCATGAGATGAGGAAACTTATGTTGAATTTGGTCCCTAGTGAACCACTTGCCTTAGTATAAGAGTTGGCCAGCTTTGACCACCCGATACAGTTGGATCTTCTGTCGATGAGTGTTCTTGATTTGCATGTCCATGATATAGTCTATGGTGTCCTGTTCCATGCAGTATGGGTTTAACTCTTTTGGTGTGAGTTCTTCTGCAATGTCAGAGATGTCCAATAGAGGTGGGAAGTAGGGACGAAGGTGGTCTACATTGAATAATGGGTGTAGACCAAGGAATGGTGGAATAGTGAGCTCAAAGGCATTGTTCCCTATAGCCTTGGTGATGGTGTACGGCCCATATCGGAGCGGGCGGATCTTGCGGTGGGGTCTAGTGAGGCGCTCCTTCTGCAAATGTAGCCACACTTTTTCGCCCACCTAGAAGTTGTGTGGCACCCGATGTTGATCATGTCGTTGTTTGTACTTAGCATTGGCCTGTCCAATATGTCATGAACCTGTTGGCAGATGTGTTGAATGCACTCGATGGAGTTGTTTGCTTTGTCAGCTTCAGACTAGACATGAGCCGAATTGGCCTGAGTAGCTACAAATGGCATGGCTACGTCAATGGGACATAGTGGCTGGAATCCCAAGCCCACTTGAAAGGGGCAGTGGCCCGTTGAGATGTGGAGAGCCCAGTTATAACTATGTTGTACATAGGGAAGGCTCTCATCCCATGTGTGTGGATGCTTTGAATTGTACATGCACAGAATGTGTACAATAATCATGTTGACAACTTCTGTCTGGCCATCAGTTTGGGGATGGAAAGCTGTGGACTTGGTGAGCTTGGTGTCCAACATTAACCAAAGGCTAGACCAAAATGTGTTGAGGAACTTGCTGTCGCGATCTGATATGATAGATTGTGGGATCCCAAAGTGCACCCACACTTGTTCAAAGAAGATTTTAGTAGTGGCTTCTGCTATGATATTCTTCTTGCAGGCCGCCATAATGGCCATCTTTGAGAATATGTCGATGACCACAAAAACACAGTCATTTCCATGCTTAGTAGAAGGAATGCCAGACATGTAATCCATGGAGATGGATTCCCAAGGTCGACTAGGGGTAGGTAGTGGAGTATAGAGCCCTTGCTTCTTGATGGTCGGTTTGGCAATGGCGCAAGCAGTGAAAGATATGATGTACTTCCCGACATCTTGTCGAATGTTTGGCCAATATAAATACTTCTATATTACTACCACTTTTTTCTTGACCCCAAAATACCTAGTGATTCGACTGTAGTGCGCTTCCCATATCATCTTGGCACACTCGCTTGAAGGAACAAAAAGGTTTCCTAGGTAACATAATAGTGCATCTTGGAGGTGAAAATTTGGAACTTGCAGACCCCCCAAGAGTGCCTTGTATGTGTAGCTGAATTCTAGATCACTCTTGTAGAGAAGCAGCCAATCAGAAGTCTGATGCCCACAAGAGTTGAGAACTGTGGTTATGGCCACAATTAGTGGTCGGCTGAGGTAGTCTGCAACATTATCGGTGCTACCCTTCTTGTAATTGATGTTCAAATGAAATTGTTGCAGATATGTGGACCATTTCTGATGGTGATTGTTCTACAACTTCCCTTGTATCTATATGAACTGCAAGGGTTGATGGTCTGTGTGGATGATTGTCTCCTTCCCCAAAATGTAATGCTTCCATTATCAACAAGCCTGCACAATGGAATACATTTCTTTGTCATAAGTAGGATACTTTCGAACTGTGTCGGACAATGTCTCATTGTGATATGCCACTAGATGCCCTTGTTGAGTAAGAACTGCCCCAATAGCATAGTCAGAGGCATCTGTCTCAATCTCAAATGGTTTTTGCAAGTTTGGTAATGTGAGCACTGGGGCAGAACAGAGGCGATGTTTCAAATCTACAAACGCATTCTGTTGAGATTCCAACCAACATAATTTTTCTTTCGCTCCTCCCTTGGTGGCTTGACTCAAAGGCCAAGTGATATGAGAGAATCCCAACACGAACCTGTGGTAGAAATTAGCAATACCTAGAAAGTTGCGAAGCTCTAGTAGGGTGGTTGGGGCTAGCCAATCCCAAATGACTTGGATCTTGGCTGGATCCACATGCACCCCCTTTCATCAATAATGTATCCCAGATATTGAACCTGGGTCATGCCAAAAGTGCACTTCTCCAAATTGGCACACAACTTGTGTTGCCACAGTGTTTGGAGGACTTCTCGGATGTGGTGGATGTGCTCTTCCCAAGTCTGGATGAAGATCAGAATGTCATCCAAGTATACCACTACAAATGAGTTGGTGAATGGACATAAGATGTCATCCATCAACCTCATGAAGGTTGCAAGAGAATTTTTCAATCCAAAAGGCATGACGAGCCATTCGAAAAGGCCCTCCTTGGCTTTGAAGGCAGTCTTCCACACATCAGAGGGTTCGATTGGTACCTGGTGATACCCAGACTTCCAGTCGATCTTGCTGAAATATTTTACCCCTTTGAGTTGGTCCAGAAGGTCATCAATCCATGGTATCATGTACCTATTCTGGACAGTGATCTTGTTCAGCGCCCGATAATCAATACAGAGTCTCCAAGTCCCATCCTTCTTCTGTACCAACACGATCGGGCTCCCACTTGGTGATGAACCTGGCCGGATGTGACCTTTCTGCAACAGCTCCTGAATCTGCCTCCCGATTTCATCATTCTCCATAACAGAGCACCTATATATCGGTCCATTGTGTAAAGACGCACCTAGGGTTAGGTCAATGGGGTGCTTGACCTAACAGTGTAGAGGCACCCCTGTGGGTGAGGTGAAGATGTCCCTGTACTCCTCCACGACCTTGTCCATTTGCTGTTTTCGTGCAAAGGAGCCATGTCTGGAGATCGTGGCCACAGTCTTCTTCTTGCCCCGGGGGTAGATCAGCAGGAAAACAAATTTCCTGGTTTGGGAAATGAGCTTACTACATTGTTTTGCAGTAACCAAAGAGATAGTGGGAGGCAGTGATACCTCTGGTATCCTGTACAATTTATTTCCCAAAGTAACAATAACATTGCGAGGTTGGGACTCATACATAGCATGTCGCTTCCATAAGTATGGTTGGGCTAATAATACATTAGAAACATCAATAGGAGTAATGTCACACAATACCTCATCCATGAAGCACTTGATGCTATAGGGAAGGTAGCATTGCTGGCTGACGTGAAGATACTTTCCTTGGTGAAGCCACCCGATGGTGTATGGTTGTGGGTGCACTGTGGTCGGCAAGCCCAACTGCTTCACGACATCTACTGAAATGAGGTTCTTTTGGCTCCCATTGTTGACAATGAACCATATTGGGGAACCATTTAACCACATCTGGGAGTGGAAGAGACGCTCTGCCTCCTTTGGATCTTCTGGTTCCTCCTTCTGGATATTCGTAGTGGCAACAATGGCGTTGGGCTCTGCATCAATAATCTTCATCCCTTTGTCATTCACCCTATCAAGTTCTTATTCAGATTCGGAGCATGCATCTGATTCAAAAGCCCTCATCTCGGCCACCAGTGACTGCTTGGCCTAACACTCACTTGTGTTGTGAGTGGAGCTCTTATGGAACTCATACCACTTTCCCGTGTCCTTCTTTGGCTTCTTGGTGTTGTTATTTGCTTGTGTCTTTGGCAGGTTGTCTTGGGCTGCCATGCCTTGGCTTTTTCCTTTGTTCTATAGTTCGGGGGCACCTTTCCCTTGATTTTGATTCACATATCCAAAGTCTCGCTTATTTTGTTTGAATTTCTGCTCAATATTGGAAGCATACTGGTATGCCGTACCAAGCGAGGAGATGTCGAGGAACTCCATTTTCTCCTTAATGTATCTGTGCAAACAACCGCAATACTTTAGCACCAAATGTTTCTTTGAATATTTGATACCCAACTTTGTGCGCAGGGTATGGAACAGATTCGTTAGCTCATGTACATCTTGATCCCTTTGTTGCCGTAGCGTGGTCCATTGTATGTACTTGTCCTCATAGCTCCCCACGGGATAGTATTGTTCCTTGATGGCATATCGAAAATAATTCCAAGTGGGTACGGCTGAGAATAGAGAGGGTTCTGTCTCGTCCTTTTTCTCATAGTAGGTTTCCCACCAGTCCTTGACATGGGGGGTAGCTTTGAGGAGTGCAAAAATAATCTTCTCCCGGTCGGAAAAGTCATGAATTGAGAAATATCCTTCTAATAGATTCAACCATCTATATACGGCATTTGCATCTATTTGACCCTCAAATATGGGAATGTCAAAGTTTACTTGTACCTTAAAGGGAGTCGAGCCTCTAGAGTGGCTGCTGGATGTAGATGCGTCACCGGTGGGCAGTCGGTGAAGGATCTGGGAAACGTTATCCATCATTGCGTTCCTTTTTTTTTTGAGGGCCTCCTCGAGCAATATTTTGATAGGATCTCCTGCTCCCTCATCTTTATTTTCATCCCCCATGGGCATCCATTGGGGTTTGCGAGGCTGATCTTGCAAAGGTTCCACCAAATCGAGCCCTAACTCCTTATACCCCAACCTCGTTGGGGACATGCAAAGAAGGATCGAGAAAAAGCAAACGGCTCTGATACCACTGATTTGGATTTATGAAGGAACGTAACAAAATATAGAAATGACCATAAACATAGAAATACAGCAGAAATAACGCTTCATTTTAGTAATATCAAATCACAGAAATATGCTTACAAACATGATGGAAATAAAATAGCTAGGGTGTTGGTAGTGAATCTCTGAGAAGAGATGTGGTGGCTACAAACCTCTAAACTGTGTTACAATGAGGCTCGAGGGCCTATTTATTATGGAGAAAAAATCGAGAACTCTAAACGTCCAAAAACCTAACCCTAGGAGATGAAGCGCCAAAACTATGGGCCCCATATGGGTAAATTGGTGTTTCTACTTCTCGGGGATGTAACTTCGGCATACTATCTCCGTTTGGGGCTTCAAAATGGCTCTGAAAGCTCAGGACCCAAAAAACTGCTAAAAATAGTAAGTTGTGAAAAAAACTAAAAGAGACAATGGTGGGGCCCCATGTGGAATAGGCAGGTGGCCACCAATATCCACCTGGATCAGGCATTTTGAAAAATCTCCACACAACATTCACTTTATTCAACAGAATCAAACTATATATCAAGTAGTGGCATTTAAACTTGCCACATTTTCAGTTCTATTTTTGTTTTATTTTTCATGGGGTTTTCATCTTTATTTTTATTCTTTCTCTATTTCTTTTCTTTTCTTTTTCTTTTGTTTCTTTCATTCTAGTTTTTTTTTTAATTCCAATGCCCTCTTTTCATTTTTTTTTTATGTTTTTTTTTTTTTTAAATAATTTTCAATTTGAAATATTATTTACAATGTCATTTAACTGAGATAAAATATCCAATCACCTTGTGATCCTATAAATTATAGGACCCTAGCATGTTGGAAATTGATGATCAATTTATGGAGGATACTCAAGTCGAAATTCCCTCACAAGGCAATCAACAACAAATGAAAGTTGGTTGTGGAAGTTTTACTTTGATGGAGCCTACTCCAAGGAAGGAAATGGAGCAAGAATATTACTGAAATCCCTTTAAGGTAACCTCAATACTCTTTCATATAAGTTGGAATTTGATACTACTAATAACATTTATGAATATGAGGCATTGGTATTGGACCTACAGGTTGCTAGAGATTTGAAAATTGAATGTTTGATGATTTTTGGATATTATGTGCTGATTGTGAAGAAAATTAAGAATCAATGCCAAACCAAGAACCCTAGGGTGAAATATTAAAAAAAAAAGTGTGGTATATAGTTGAAAATTACTTTCTGACATTTAATATTAAATGTTTCCCTAGGGATCAAAATAGAATGGCATATTCTTTGGCAACAACAGCTAGCACTTTCAAACGCCCACAAAATCCCCTACTAAGGTATGAAGTGGAAGTTAGGAACAAACCCTCAGTGTTCGACAATGTAAAATACTAACAAGTGCTTGTAGATGAATATCAGATAAAAAGGTTATGGAGGTGATTAGTGAGTTTTCTAACATTGTAATAGACCAAGAGGGTGATGATAGTGAGGTAATTGAAGTAGCTAACAACAAGTGCATTTGGAGGAATCTGTGTCCAGACAAAAAATTATGTAGTTGAAGGAAAACATAATTATAAAGGGGGTGGTTCCATTACAAAGGTTGTTTGATGTTAATGATGTGGCTGTGAAACCACACAAGAAGGATTCTAAAGAGGATACAGAGGACTGTAATATTGATACAAAAAAACAACCCAAATTTATTAAGTTGGCCAAAGGGATTCCAGGGATATACAAGCAGAATTACCTCGACCTTTTTAGGAAGTATGATGATATTTTTGCTTCGTATTATGGTGAATTGAAGACTCATGATATTAGTATCATTCAACCTAAGATTCCTTTGAAGTATGAAATTACCTCACAAACATAAGCTGGGGCAAATAAATCCCTTGCTTCTCCCTTTGATAGAGAAGAAAACCAGAAAGAGCTCCAAGCCAAAATCATTGTACCCTCGAGGTTTTAAAATTGGGTGGAAAATATAGTCCCTATCAAAAATAAGAGTAGAGAAATCAGGCTGTGTGTGTATTTAAAAAATCTAAACATGGCCTCCCTAAAATATAATTATCCCCTACCCAAGATGGATTATATTTTACAAAAGGTGGTGGGGTCGTCAAGGTTGTCTATGATTGATGGGTTCTTTGGGCACAACCAAATTGTTGTACATTGTGAAGATAATAAGAAGACAAATTTCACCACTCCTTGGGGAACATTCATATATGCCTGAATTCCTTTCGGTCTCATGAATGTTGGAGCCACTTTTTAAAGGGCAATGGACATAACATTTTTTGGGGAGAAAGACAAATTTGTGGTGATTTACGTAAATGACATAATTGTGTTCTCAAAATATAATGAAGAACAATTTCAGAACCTACAACACACCTTTGATAAATGAAGAAAGCATGGTTTATCCTTAAACCCAAAGAAATCTCAATTTTCTCTCAGAGAATGCAAGTTGTTGGGACATATAGTCTCAAGGGAGGGATTGAGAACTGACCCCAAAAGGGTAGAATAAATCAGTGCCATCCCTTTGCCAATAAAAAAAATGGATATATAAGTCTTCTTAGAGAAGATAAAATTCTTGAGGAGGTTTGTGCCCTAATTATGCCGAAATTGTGAAGGAGATTATGAATATGCTAAAAAAGGACATGGAGGTCAAATGGATTGCTGAGGCAAGAGATTCTTTTTGTAGGATTAAGAATTCCTTTGGGGAAGCTTTGGAATTGGCTAGCCCTGATTACCAAAATCCATTTCTTATCTTTTCCTTTGCATCCCGTAACACCATTGCAACTATTCTACTACAAAATACTGAAGAAGAGAAAGAAAAACCAGAAGAATTTTTCAGCCAAGTACTAAGGGACGCTGAGTTGAAGTAAAAAATATTGGAAAAACAAGATTATACTCTAGCCAAGGCTGTGAAATATTTTAGGACCTATAATTTACAGTCTAAAGTCATTGCATACGTTCCTATAACAACTATGAAGGAGATTATCACACAAGGGGACAACGAATGAAAAATGGGCAAATGGATAGGTAAAATTCAAGAGTATGATATGGAAATCAATCCAAGTAAAATAATAAAGGGGAAGGGTCTAGCCAAGATCTTATCAAAAGAAAAATGTCAAGAAATGAGAATCTATTTTTTGGTTGAAGCTTCAACACCAAATTTTGTAAGCAAGGAGAACCAATCTAGTGAACAAGATAACTGAATTTCTTATAAATACCTTTTCTTAGATTGGTACAAAGGTATTTACCATTATCTATTGTTCCTTAGCTCCCCAGCTGGTCTTGATAGAAAAAAATATAGGGCTATGAAAATTAAAGCCCAGAAGTACGTAATCACAAATGGTTAGTTGTATTGGAAGGATCTTGTTGGTATGGTGTTGCTATACTTAACCGAAGATGAAATTCCTGAGGTTATTAGTGAATATCACAGTTGTTCTTGCGGAGGCCATTATAGTTGGAAGGTTACAATGCACAAGACCTTGAAGGATGGTTTTTATTGTCCTACTGTGGAGTACTAAAAAGGTATGCTTTTGATCATTATTTCAGTGGCTTTTTAATAGAATTTGTGAACCTTTTTGTGTCATGAATTTGGGAATTAATAAGGAACTATAACAAAACATGCGAGAATTGATATGCAAGACTTAGCCACTGATAATGGTTATTTTCTATACAGGAAAAGGAGAAAACGAGGAATTTCCGTTCCAAAGGGAAGGACAAAGTCGAGATAACTGCTGTCCCTCTAGACGAGAACCGAACGCAAACAAAGATAAACAGATCAAAGCAAATCGGCTCGGAAAAGAAGGAGAAGACACCAGCTCAGCGCAAAAGAAAAGACAAGATGAAGAGTTAACAATTTGGCGAATCCCTCAGGATCTTCGATCCTGAGGGATCGCTGCTTTATTTACCTTGTCACTTGGACATCTCCGCCGTCGTCTTTATATAAAGAGACAGCACTGTTAGTTTAATAGAGATAGGGAGATATAGAGATGAAGAATACGCTTTTATGTAATTTCTGTAAAACATCAGCTTTGATTATTAAGTTTCGTTGAAGACTGGTTCAATGTATTTTTGACCGATGCATTAATGAAAGTTTGGTGATTATTTCATCTCTGCGACTGGATTAACTTCAAGCGGTGTATCCTTGGAGGCTAAGGGCCCGGCCCCGAAGGACACTTGCTTCTGTACCATTACGACTTTTGTGTGGTTTGTTTATCATTGTTATTTGTTAATTTGGTATGTTTTATAAGTTCATATTACATGCTCTGTTAAATATTGAATCATTGAAGTTTTTGCAGATAGAATCGTGTGTTGACTCCGCATCAAGTTATTAATTCTTTTAAGAGTTCATTGCATGTTCTTACTATTATGTTACAGAGCTGTTATATTAATGTTCGTGTTGTGTGCGTTTCTAATTTATCAGTACTATTTCATAATTCATTAATCGTTGTTGTTGTTCCTTTAGTGTGATTTGTGTGAATTGCCTTTAGAGTGAAAGAATGTTATTTGATTACATAGAGAGTATTTGAGTTAATAGATTAGGTTTGATTACAACCCGCGGGACTTAGTTAATTAATTCCTATTCCATTTTAGACTTGCTGTTCTATTCCAGAATTGTTGTTCAATCCTTTATTCGCTTTGCTGTTCCATTTACTTGCAGTTGTTGGTTTGGTGTGAGAGATGATCTAAGGCTGTAGTGAGTAGTGGCAGTCACTGTCTAGCTCCCAGGCTCATGGTCTATGCTCTAGTTTCCTTTCCATCAGTTTCCGAAGCGATGGGTTATCACTGCCGAACCCTTGACTGATAAACTGTTGAGTTTTCTGAGTGTGTGATTTATTCTTTGAAGTAATTTAGTTATAGACAAGCATCCGTTTACTCTTGTATTTCTTAAAGCATTGTACTACTAGCATTACTCTGACAAATGATAGCCTCGGATTGAGTCACTCTTTGTAATAACAAAACGCTCCCGGATTGACATATTAATGTGAGGTAATTAGAGGTGAAAGAGACCCTTTTTATAGCTCTACATTTTGGCGCCGTTGCCGGGACAAGAGTGTAGCCATTTGTCTTTTTCAGAGTAGTGTACGAGCCTGCTAGGGAGGAGTTGGATCCTAAAAACGGAAGGTAAGAACCTACGTACGGAGCATGTAAAAGACCTGCTCCACTATCCGCTTTCCTAACAGATTCGTTTTTTTTTTGCTTGTTTGAATAGAATAGTTCATTTTTTGAGTGCATGACTAAGCAGAAAAGACCAGAAAAGAATATCAAACCCCCATCCAAGCCTGAAAAAGCTAAGGGGCCGGTGACCCTTGGCCGAACGACCTTCATAGACGAAATCTATAAGAAAACAGAATCTCAGCCATCAATAGGCCTCAAGAAAAACATTTCTAAACCACCTACTAGTTCCCTTCAGGCCACAGGATCACCATCTGTAGCCTGCGCTGAGGTGCATAGTCAAACTGAAGAGCAGGACTTTCAAGAAATTGAAAATTCTACTCCAGAATTATTGCAGGAAGGGAACTCTAGCAACTTTTGTGAGGGAGAAGGAGAATCAGGGGAAACCAAGGAACCAAAATCCCCTATTGAAACAAATCAGCCTTTAGATAGCCCAGATAAGGGGAGTGCTGCGAAAATCATTGTTGAAGGAACTCAATCTCCTCAGACACTTGGTATTCCCATTATTCCAGATAAAGGAAGCGCTATTAAAAAGATCCCTGTCAAAACCGTTCCCACTCAACCTAGGAATACCCTCCTAGATATCCCAGAAGGTTATTGGCATATATTCGATCCCATGGCTCAAAACCAACCAAATGCTCAAAACTAGCCAAATACTCAAACCTCTACATTACAATATCCTATAGTGGATTCTGCAGCAAATGCACCCATGAAAGCTATCCCTCTTCAGCATATCCCTACATTTCACGGACTCACATCAGAAGATCCGGATGCATTCTTATTCGAATTCGATGTGTTATGTAGGGGGTACGATTACACCACCGATCCCCAAAAAATTGAAATTATTTCCCTCTACATTAAAAGGGGCTGCTTTAAGATGGTTTATGGGGCTAGGTGGCGGGGTTATCAACAATTGGGATCAAATGAAAGAATCCTTCTTAAAGAAATACCAGGATTATTGTAGGTCTAGAGAATTAAAAGACGAAATATTTCAAATGACAGCCAGACCAAATGAAACATTAGAGGGGTATGTGGAACGTTTTCAGTATAATTTACAAAGATCTCCTTATGCATCGCTACCTTTACCTGATAATGTGTTAAAAACTGCATTAATGAGGGGCATGAAGGAAAAATGGATTGAAACATTAAACATTATGGGCAAAGGGGATATTTATCAAGAGAATTTTACTGACATCCTTGACTTATGTATCAGGAGTTCGAGAGGCAGCACAAGAATAAAACCGACAGAATACGATCGGTCTGCAAGAGATAACAAAGTATCAGCAGAAGGAGTAACACGTGCAGAAATTGGAAATTTATTAGAAAATTTTAAAACCGATATTATGGGGACACTAACTACACAACTTGATATTGTGCAGGCTAAACAAAAGCAGCTGGAGGCAGAACAGAATTTGGCAATCTTCTGCCCCCGATGTAGAAAAAAACATAGCCACAAGGAGTGTCCATTGGATAAAGTCCAAACATGCGCCATCTTTACAAAAGATCACCTTACGGAGAGCTGCCCCTCACTTCCTGGATTGAAAGCGGTATATAAGGAAGTAGAAGAAGAACCAGAATCGGTGAATTCGATCAACCAGTGCCGCCAGTGGCAGCCGAGACAACCTGGTATGTTTCCGGACCCAACCTCTTTCTTTCAAAACCCACAGTATAATGCTCAACAATATGGTATGTGGCAAAATCAATCTCAACCCCCATTTACAAACTGGTCACCACAATCGTTTCCTTCTTCAAATCCATGGCTGAATCAAACAAGCCAAACTGGTTGGTCGAATTTCCCTTATACTCCACCATATTGGCAAAATGGCCCATACCCTTCACAGTGGACTCCCTCTACTTCACAAAGTTCACCCTGGCAGACAAGCTGGCAAAGACCGATGTACCACCCAGCTGGAACTATTTCGCTCCCTCAACCTACTTTGCCAGCTTTACAACAAAATCCCCAGTCTAACCTGAGACCGCAACTCCCAGCCCAACCCGATCCCAATCCAAATAACAGACAGGTCCAATCTATCCAAATCATAGAATCACCAGAAACAGGACCTGACTTGAGGGAGTGCAATGACCTTCAGTTAAGATCTGGACGTATAATTGAAACTGAGGGAGATAAAACAGTTCATAGTGAAGATCAGTTACCCAGAGAACATCAGTCACAACAGGAGGATGTAAATAAGCAACAAACTCATAATCAAGCAACCACATCCTCTCCTCCGTTCCCAGAACGATTAGCCATACCTCGATCCATACAATATCCTGACTTTGACATTCGGGGAGAATTACAAAATCTGTACATAAAAATTCCATTCCTCCAAGCCATTCAAGACATTCCCATATACGCCAAAACTATAAAAGAATTGTGCATAAAGAAACCAAGGAGGAATATAACAAATAATCCAAGAGTCCAAGTAGTCGGTACCTTATCTGACCTATTGTCCGGAAGAGAAACACCCCTTAAATATGAAGACCCCGGGAATCCAATTATAACTGTTCAAATTTATGGTCAGACCCTGTCTAATGCCTTAGTTGATCTAGGGGCTGCAATTAATATTTTAACAACCACAACTTGCCAAAAGCTCGACATTACATCTGTAGAACCCACCTCCACTCTGTTAGAATTGGCTGATCGATCTGTGGTTAGACCAGAGGGTACTCTACATGATGTCATGGTCTCTGTAGAATCCTGGGAGTATCCAACCGATTTCCTGATAATTAATCCAAAAACCCGACTTGATGGACATCCGTTAATTTTAGGTAGGCCTTGGCTTGCCACTGTCGATGCCTACATTGGCTGTCGGCAGGGAAATATGACCATAACCAGAGGACCGAATAGCAAAAATTTAGTTCTATATCCTCCAGCGCAGCCAAGTGTCACAATGATTAAAACTAATAAACACACTGTATCATACCTTACTGATAACATCAGATCTCCATTAACTATACAAGAGGCACTCGATTTCAAAGATCAAACAGAAGACGATGCCATTAATAATTTCATTACTCAAACTAAACCTCGCACACAGTGTCACATGATAGAAGCAGCATTTGATAATGAATTGGAAGAAGATCCCCTGAAAGATATTCATGACCAAACGATACCTGTTACTTCTGTTGCAAATAGTAAAACTGTGGAAATTGCACCGGGGAAAACTTTAAACATCAATGCTAATCTCACACCTGAACAAGAAACAAAGCTCATCCATCTGTTAACAAAATATCAAAAAGCATTTGCATGGGACTACCCTGACATGAAAGGAATCGATCCCCAATTATGTACACACCACATTTATATAGAAAAAGATGCCAGACCTGTGCGTCAGCCGCAAAGGAGACTTAATCCCCATCTAAAAGATGTCGTAAAAACTAAACTTCAGAAGCTTTTAGATGTGAATTTTATCTACCCTATTTCTGATAGTAAATGGGTCTCTCCGCTTGTGGTGGTACCAAAAAAGAATGGGAAATGGCGAATTTGTGTGGATTATAGGGAACTAAACAAGGCAACACAAAAAGATCATTTTCCTCTCCCTTTCATAGATCAAGTATTGGATACTTTAGCAGGGAAGAAGTTCTTTTCTTTCCTGGATGGCTTTAGTGGATACAATCAGATTCAGATTGCCCCTGAAGACCTGGATAAAACTACTTTTACTTGTCCCTGGGGAACATTTGCCTATCGAGTTCTACCTTTTGGCCTATGTAATGCTCCTGCCACATTTCAGAGGGCTATCCTTAGCATTTTTGCAGATTTAATAAATGATGGACTTGAAGTTTACATGGATGACTTTACACCATATGGAGATGATTTTGACCCAGCCCTAGACACCCTAGAAAAAGTCCTACAACGCTGCATTGTTACCAGGCTTTGCTTAAGCAACGAAAAATGTTTCTTGATGATGACTGAAGGACTTATCCTAGGACACTATGTCTCAGCAGCCGGCATTCAGGTAGACCCGACCAAAATCCAAATACTTTTGCTTATTCCCACTCCTACTACTCAAACAGAGGTACGCAGCTTTCTTGGATTTTCCGGTTATTATAGACGATTTTATAGAGCATTATTCGCACATTGCTGCTCCTTTATATGCACTAACCGGTAACGTTGATTTTCTTTGGACAGAAAAATGTGACCATGCTTTCGAGGATTTAAAGAAGCTCGTATCCACAGCCCCAGTCCTTCGAGGACCAAACTGGGACCTACCATTCCAGATATCATCCGATGCCTCAGATACAGCTATTGGCGCAGTCCTTGGACAGGAAGAGGATAAAAAACCATATGCCATCTATTACATCAGCAAGAATTTATCCCCTGCTGAATTAAATTACACTGTTACTGAAAAAGAATTCCTAGCTGTAATACATGCTGTCAATAAATTTAGACATTATATTACAGCCTATCCTGTTATCTTATATACAGACCATTCTGCTATAAAATATTTAGCAAATAAGCCTGTCACAAATGCCAGAGTAACTCGATGGTTAATTTTATTGCAGGAATTCGACATCACAATCAAGGACCGGCCTGGCAAAGAAAACCCTGTAGCTGATTTTCTTTCGAGAATACCAAAATCAAGCGATGCAGCAGCAGTTGAAGATCAATTTCCGGATGAGCACCTGTTTGCTGTTGCCGTTAAAACACCCTGGTATGTTGATGTTGCCAACTACCTCGCAGTAGGTAAATTACCAAAACATTTAACTCCTAATGAGCGCAAGCAGATCATTCAGAAAAGTTCTCGATTTTCGTGGATTGGAGGCTATTTGTTTCACACAGGAGCAGACATGCATATCAGGCGATGTGTTAGAGAGGATGAAACCTTTGACATCCTAAAAGCCTGTCACGATGGACCGTGTGGGGGGCACTTCGCTGAGCGTAGAACTGGACATAAAGTATTGCAGACAGGATATTACTGGCCTACGATCTTCAAAGATGCAAAGAAGTTTGTTCAAGCCTGTGACAGCTGCCAGCGAGCAGGACGACCTGGTCAAGCTGATGAGATGCCTCTGAAACCACAGTTAGTCATCGAACCATTCGAGCGGTGGGCTCTTGATTTCGTTGGACCCATCAACCCTTCATCAAATCAGAAAACATATATTTTGGTAGCAACAGAATATGTCACCAAATGGGTTGAGGCAGAAGCATTGCCAAGAGCCACAGAGGATTCTGTCATACAGTTCCTGTTCCATCTATTTGTTCGTTATGGCCTTCCTAGGGAAATAATTACAGATGGAGGACCACAATTTGTTGGGCATAAATTAGCTGCAACACTCAACAATTATCATGTCCAGCATAAGATCACTACTCCATATCACCCACAGGCGAATGGGCAGGTAGAAAGTAGCAATAAGATAATAGAATCAATCCTAACGAAAACCATTGCGTCACATAGGCGTGATTGGGCTACCCGACTACCTGAAGCACTCTGGGCCTGTCGAACCACATGGAGGAGCACCACCGTTTACTCACCTTATCAATTAGTGTTTGGGAAGCAACCCATTTTTCCCATAGAATTCAAAATCCAAACATTACGGACAGCACAAGAAGTTGGCCTAGATCTAAGCGAGGCACAACTCAATCGACTATAGCAGATCAATGAATTAGACGAAATTCGGCTCTCTGCACTACAAAATACAGCATTGATTCAACAGCAGCGAGCCAAATGGCATGATGCGCTCATCAAAAACAAAGTCTTCCACGAGGGAGATTGGGCTCTGTTATACGATTCTCGGTTTCAGGACTTCCCTGGAAAACTTCAGACTCGATGGTTGGGACCATACGAAATCCAGAAGGTGCATGACAACGGAACCATTACTCTAATCACCATTGATGGTTCTGGATATGCATTCAAAGTAAATGGCCACCGAGTCCGTCTCTATCGTAAACCACTCACTCGGGAATCCTTCTGCCAGCAGCTACACCGGGACACTGATATGGAGATCTTAGGAGAGGAAGAGAAATCTTCCTCACCTGTAATTCATTAAGGGTTCATTTCTTTTTGCAATTTGTACATAAGTTCTTGTTTTTTTTAGTGGTTCTTGTACATAAGTTTGAATTAAATATTTTCTTGTCATTTTTTGCTGTTCCTTTTCTTTTACAAAGTTCGATTTTTGCTCTTTTAAAAATAGCATATGCGTGTTTTTTTATGATGTTGGTTTTGCTTGTTTTGCTGTTCCTTTTCTAAAGGAACAGCATTCGGGATCTCTGCTGTTCCTTTTTCAAAGGAACGGCATTGTTACATTTTCCGATGTTCCTTTTGGTTACCACCGTTCTTTTTCTTCAAAGAAACAGCGTTCTTTTATTGCTGTTGTTCCTTTTTCAAAGGAATGGCATTTTGAGTGTTTTTATAGTATTTTTATTTCTGCTGTTCCTTTTTCCCAAAGGAACGGCATTTGCATTTTTTGTTTTTTTTATCATCCGTCGTTGTTTCTTTTTCACCACTCGCATACTTCTGCTCTCCTTGTGAACCAGCTTATTCTTTTGCTGATCTAAATTGAGGATGCTTCTTGCCCGTCTTCTTTCTAGTCTTTAAAGATACAGCTATGTATTTGTGCAATGACATATAAAATCACAACATACCGAAATCTGCAAACCATAAATCGCTATATCTATAAGGCTCTACATTAGTAAGAGGACAAATGGAAGGACATACTTATTTCTTACCTTTTGTTGACATGGTTTTACTAATTTTGCCCTGATTGGTTATCTTTATCATGCTGATTCCCTTAAACTTTTTTTTATTAGCACTTGGGAATAAGAGCAAAGAGTTTATATCTTCCTATTGAGATAATAAGACTTCTTCCACCATTCCTACTCTTAAGGAGTGTTGAACCACCCTTTGTGTATAAATAGGGAAAAATATTCTATGAAAAAGAAAAAATATGTGAACATGATATGTCAAGTGTCAAATGCAGGATAGGGGGTCTCATCGAGAGCCAGCCTACCATGATCATGAGGATGGAAGTGAAGTGGCATTCCCATTTTGGCCACCACACCAGGGATATGGTCCAAAAGGTATATCAATTAAACAAACCTTGGAACAGGAGGTCTCATTACGAGCCGTCCTACCCACGTTTCGCTCCTTCCTCGTGAATGGCATTATGGTTAACTGGTCACCAAGCCAGCATAATGGTCTACATTTTGACATAACAACATTCCTAAGTATACACAAAGGATTATGGTTCCGAGGGTAAAAAACAACTCTGCCAAGGTTATGGACACCTGTTGGCAGCAGAGTACTGTTAATGGTATTGAAGTCACCTTGCTTACACCAATGGGTAAGATACTAATACTCTTTTGTTTCTTATATCCTAGGAACTAATCATATGTCATTTCCCAATTTATATATCGCATGAACATTTATCATTACCAATCATGGCAACAGAAGTGACCATGATCACTTGAGATTTGGCAAGTACGATACATGCCCTATCCATCAGCCTCAAATCATAACACAGCAGCCTCTTATATAATATGCGATCAATTCTCCGCCTCGATTTCGGTAATTTGTTGTCCTTTTTCAACATGGCATAATTCCATATGTTGTTCCTTTCTGACTTGATTGCAGACCGGGTGCTGCTCCTTTATTTGCCGGCTGGGACAGCCTATCACATTGCGGGGGGGGGGAGGTTAACCTCATCATTCCCTGAATTACGTGTCAGCTCACCATTCGGGAAAGCTAGCATATGACGGTTTGGCATGGTTTAACGGCATGGCATTTCTATTTTTGTCACAAGTTACTTTCTGTTGCACTGTTGCATACTCTGTGTTTTTTTCGAAACCTTGCAATTATCACCCTCTCTGTGTTTCATACAGAAAACGTAGTTGCCGTTCCATTTAGAATCTACAGTGAAACTATGGGAGGAAGGGCAATTCGAAGCGAGCCTCAACAGTTGACGATATCTGCTGCTGCCCGGGAGATCCTGGAAAGAGCAGGATGGTTGAATTATTTCAATCGCCTACAGGAGTCCAACGAAACAGTGGCGATGGAATTCTTGCAGAACCTACAAGATGATCACTCCATAGTAAGAGGGAAGCGGATAGCAGTTACTGATGACATAATTGCAGAAGTTTCAGGACTACCAGCCACCGGACCGGTATGGACATTAAAAAAGGAACGATTACAGAAGGTCATGGAACTGTTCCAGGACGAAGGCCAGAATCTGACAATTAAAGGGAAGGGTATTCTGCCAGCAACCCTAGGAGAACCTTGGACGGAGCTAGCAAGAACAGTGCAGAGTTACATTACCTGCGAAGGAAGGAAAGACGTGGTAAGACCACGACATCTTAAACTTTTAGCTGTTTTAAAGCAGAGATGCTCTGTAAATTTACCTGCACTCCTGAACTCCTTACTGCATGATGTTGCACAAAGTATGAAAAAGGCACAGCACGTAGAGTCAGTCGTTAGTCACCATGGGTTGATACGACTAGTTGTTAGTTATGGTCTCACCCAGCAGCAGAGCAGCTGGGAAGAGCTGATTGCAATGATTGAGGGGGGATTGACAGAGCCATCCCCAAAATGCAGACATTCTATAAGCACACCAGAGTGTCCGGCAAAACGCAAAGAACATGTTGCTAGTACATCAGAACAACCAGAAATACATCAAGAATCGGCAAAGCGCAAGCATTCCATTGATTCACCCGAGCAACCAGAGGAACCCAGAAAATCAACTCGGTTAGCTCAGATGAGAGGAAGCATAGATAAGCCCAGAAAATCAGCCCGGTTGGCTCGGATAAGAGGAAGGCTGGAAAAGCTTCAGGGAAGCACCAGCCAACCAGTGATAATTGAAGATGAGCAACCCGAGGAAGAAGCAGCCGAGCCTTCGGGAACAGAAATAGAAGCAGAAACTGAACAGGAGGAAGAAATGGGACAGCAGGAAGATAACCCATTACAAGACCTACTGGGAGATGATGACTTGGCCGCAGTCCTAGCCAATATGAGTAAGTATGGTCAACCTTCTAGTTCAGAGGACCCCCACGACAAACCCCAAGAAGAGAACATGCCTGTTCATGATGAAGAGGAGGAAAATACTGAACGGGAACAATCTGTTCCCATGTCACAAGAGGAAATTCTAGAAGGAGTAGGAGCAGAAACAGCAGTTGTTCAGGAAGAAACAGAACCAGTCGAGGTTCCTACCCCAGAACAGTCAGAGCAGAGCAGTGAAGAAGAACCCTAAGAGGAAGATTTAGAAACCAGTCATGATCCAGTCCGCAGTAGACAGACTGCTGTTCCTTCGAAGGAAACACTGGAAATTAAGAAGTTGCGGATGGAACGGAATAAATTGTTGAATACGATAACCCAGCTCAGACAACAAATTAGGATTCTGAAAAAGAACCAGAAGGTAAGAAAGACCGGAGGGAGGAAAAAGAAGGCCAACAAGCGGCCTGTTGTTCAAAACCCTACTGAGAATCCAGCTGCTGTTCCAAATGATGCTGAAGAACAGACGGGTGTTCGCGTTAAAACAGAAAAGGATGATATAAGGATCAGTGACAAGAAAATTCAGACAGAGGCACCACCCTCAGGGGTAATAAGGGTTCTGAACTCCAAACAGCATAATAAGAAAGTTCAGGTAAAACTCCCGGCCTCCACTGACCTATGGAAAAAAGATCCGAAAACAAAAACCCTGCATAAGATGGTGAAGCAAGCCCAGCAAGAAGCCGAACACCTTAGAGAGCAAACGGTTCCCCGAGAAAAATATGAAGAGTTACAGCAGCAACTAAGGGACGTCAGTCAATCCAAAAGCCAGGCCTTTGAAGGCTGGAAAAAGGAACAAGAGGAAGTTGCACAGGTAACCCGTAGACTAGATACTGTTATCAAACAGATGAATGACTTGTGTTCTTTATACAATGATGTTTTAGCATGTAGGGCCCCTGCTAAAAACTATGCTCTATTTTTATTAGAACGGTATTTACAATTAAAAATAAAAGCTGTTAAAGCAGGCACCCCTATACAAATTAACACCGTCAATGACTTTATAGACTGCTGTAAACATTATGGAGTGAAAGTCCAGAGATTGTTGTGTGAACTTTATTTGCACGACCTTGTGTTAAGTCAGGAGACTAAATTAAACCCTGGCCCTTTCATTGGAGACATCCAATTCCAAGCATTCATTTCATTCGGGGTTAATCAGATTAAGTGGCTCAAAGCCTATGATACTTTCCAGGGTCAGGAAAATGGTCTAGATTTACGGGTTAGGGCTGAGCCTAGGAACCCAGTACAGTTGTGGAAAGCTCATAGAAATCTTATAACGGCTCCTGGTGCCATTGAAACATTAGGACCCATGCATGAGGCACTCATTCGAGAGAGTTTAGAGTATTTTCTTTCCATCAAAGACTTGGCCATTAATGCAGCCAAATTTCGATACCGAATCTCTGATCCACACATCCAGCTCAGAGAACCATTTAAGTATGAGAACTTTGAGTTAGCTGCTGACCGTTTGAACCTCTATGGCGAGACCATTCTGAAAGCAGGATCATCCTGGTTAGGATATATATTTCGCACTCCAATTATTTGGCACCCTGCACCCGGATACCAGGCCCTGTATGATATGCCTGAGGGGCAAACAGGTCAGTTCTTTGACTATCTAATTACTCAACATGGTTGTAGGCCTCCGCATGAGACTCCTTCTCCAGCATATTCTCTCACTACATTGCATGTCAACTACAATGTTTTCATGAGGACATGAAACAAGGTAAGCAGGGGGGTGTGTGGAGTACTAAAAAGGTATGCTTTTGATGATTATTTCAGTGGCTTTTTAATAGAATTTGTGAACCTTTTGTGTCATGAATTTGGAAAGTAATAAGGAACTATAACAAAACATGTGAGAATTGATATGCAAGACTTAGCCACTGATAATGGTTATTTTCTATACAGGAAAAGGAGAAAACGAGGGATTGCCGTTCCAAAGGAAAGGACAAAGTCGAGATAACTGTTGTCCCTCTGGACGAGAACCGAACGCAAACAAAGATAAATAGATCAAAGCAAATCGGCTCGGAAAAGAAGGAGAAGACACCAGCTCAGCGCAAAAGAAAAGACAGGATGAAGAGTTAACAGTTTGGCGAATCCCTCAGGATCTTCGATCCTGAGGGATCGCTGCTTTATTTACCTTGTTACTTGGACATCTCCGTCGTCGTCTTTATATAAAGAGACAACACTGTTAGCTTGATATATAGATATAGAGATGAAGGATACGCTTTTATGTAATTTCTGTAGAACATCAGCTTTGATTATTAAGTTTCGTTGAGAACTGGTTCAATGTATTTTTGACCGATGCATTAATGAAAGTTTGGTGATTATTTCATCTCTGCGACTGGATTAACTTCAAGCGGTGTATCCTTGGAGGCTAAGGGCCCGGCCCCGAAGGACACTTGCTTCTGTACCATTACGACTTTATTTCTGTGTGGTTTGTTTATCATTGTTATTTGTTAATTTGGTATGTTTTATAAGTTCATATTACATGCTCTGTTAAAGATTGAATCATTGAAGTTTTTGCAGATAGAATCGTGTGTTGACTCCGCATCAAGTTATTAATTCTTTTAAGAGTTCATTGCATGTTCTTACTGTTATGTTACAGAGCTGTTATATTAATGTTCGTGTTGTGTGCGTTTCTAATTTATCAGCACTGTTTCATAATTCATTAATCGTTGTTGCTGTTCCTTTAGTGTGATTTGTGTGAATTGCCTTTAGAGTGAAAGAATGTTATTTGATTGCATAGAGAGTATTTGAGTTAATAGATTAGGTTTGATTACAACCCGCGGGACTTAGTTAATTAATTGCTGTTCCATTTTAGACTTGCTGTTCTATTCCAGAATTGCTGTTCAATCCTTTATTCGCTTTGCTGTTCCATTTACTTGCAGTTGTTGGTTTGGTGTGAGAGATGATCTAAGGCTGTAGTGAGCAGTGGCAGTCACTGTCTAGCTCCTAGGCTCATGGTCTATGCTCTAGTTTCATTTCCATCAGTTTCCGAAGGGATGGGTTATCACTGCCGAACCCTTGACTGATAAACTGTTGAGTTTTCTGAGTGTGTGATTTATTCTTTGAAGTAATTTAGTTATAGACAAGCATCCGTTTACTCTTGTATTTCTTAAAGCACTGTACTACTAGCATTACTCTGACAAATGATAGCCTCGGATTGAGTCACTCTTTGTAATAACAAAACGCTCCTGGATTGACATATTAATGTGAGGTAATTAGAGGTGAAAGAGACCCTTTTTATAGCTCTACACCTACCTTGTTTTTTTATATGTACAAGTTGGTGAGAGGTTACAGGGAATGTTAGATTTTTGTAAAGGGAAGAATCTAGCTCCATTTCCATTGATCCCAATTTTCATAGAGGAACCTTTCAAGCAATGGGGATTGGATTTTATAGGAGAGATTCAACCACCTTTGAGTGGGAAGCATAAATGGATTTTGACAGCTACTGACTACTGTACAAAGTGGTCAGAATCTATTCCTACACAGACTGCAACCAAATCAGTGGTCATAATTTTTTTGGAAGAAAATACTTTTTTCCATATTTGGGTGTCCGAGGAAGATATTGACTAATAATGCCCAAGTGCTTAAGTCTGCAAGACTCACGTGGGCTTCAGTGGGGGAGAAATACCATACCACGTTCATTCATATGGGGGGATATATATTGAGGAAAAAATGGCATAATATATTGAGCATATAATAGGGGGTTAGGGATTCTTATATTGACAGGTATAAAAAAATGGAGGTCAAAATTAATGAAAAAATATAAAGGGGTATAAAAAATATTAATGAAAAAATGGATACCCACAATATCTAGTAAGAGTAGGGAATTTTTAAATTGGGAATGTGTATTCGATTGATATTGCTAGGGGGTTAAACAATGTTATTTTTAGAGTTATTTTCCAATATGCATTCAAATTAGGGGTGTTTTTTAGTATGCCACGACCACATGTGATATGTTAGAGGTTCATTGAGTGAAGCCCCCGTGGAAAGACTCATCAATTTCTGCCAGAATTATAATGTCATACTTCCTCACTCCACCACCTATTATCCTTAGGGGAATGGGTTGGTCAATTCATGAAACAAGACTTTGGTGAGAGTTTTAAAGAAAATCATTGCAGGAAATAAGAAAAACCAAGAATCCCAACACAAATTTTCTCTTTGGGAATACTAGCTCACAACAAAGAGATCAATTAGGAAATATCCATTTTAATTGGTGTATGGAACTACAATGCTGTTTCCTAGTCAATTGGCTATGCCATTGATTAATTTAATTCAAGATGCTAAGGAGGATCCCAATCCATTAACTAGGAGGATAAACGAGTTGGTTGAATTGCAGGAGAATGGAGAGCAGATGGCTCAAAATTTTTTGAAGTATCAAGATAAGATGAAGGCCTCATTTGAAAAAAAGGCCAAAGACAATATTTCCTAGCCAGGTGACCTTGTGCTTAAATTGGATGTAAGTAGAGAATACAAAGGAAAGCAGGGGAAATTTGGTCCTTTGTGGTTTGGGCCATTCAAGGTAGATAAAGCAAAAGGTAACAACACATTATTGCTAGAAAATCTGTATGGTGAAGTGTTTGAACTTCCTGTAAAAATGCAGTACCTCAAGCACTACTTTCAGTACTAAAGTCAAGTATCCATATCCACTGTATATATATTTGACACCTTTTCGAATAAAAGGCTACTAGTCTATAGTTTCTCAATGCCTCGCCCACAAGACATTATCCCCAGTTGGAGTTGATGTTGTACCCTACTCTTATGTTTTGTTAAAATTCATATAATTAATAGTATGAGGTGCAAACCATAATAGATTTTGGAGCCATTTTCAGAGAAGCAAATGAGCTCAAAGACCATATTAGACCCACTCAATTAGAAAGTTCTCTAGAACAAATTTCCAATGATATAAATATGTCTAAAATTGGCCTCTTGGATCAAAATATAAGGTAAGTAAAAGTTGGGCCCAGGAAAGTCAAAATCCATGAGACCTCGCGACCTCGGAATCCTGCAACTCATTATAAAATCAATTTCGAAAATATTAGGGGACCAGGGATCAGGGATCCATAAACTATCAGAGCCAGTCTTGTCTATTGACAAAACCTTGTAACAGTGATTGGAGGCCTAGACCCCACAAACTTGGAACCCCGTAATATTTGGTTAAATGAATTTGCAAAGGCGCAGGGATCGAAGTGCTTGCAAATGGATAACTTACATAATGAAGGACCAGGGAAAATTTTGGCGGCTAATATTCACAGGTGGGCTAATTTTCCATGCTTTTTCTAAAAAAAATATTCACCAATTTCTGTTTTTTTGAAAATTGATTCGCCCAAATTTTATAGTATAAAATTATTATACCCTAAAAATTGCCAAAATTTTATATATACTAATATAAAATAATTAGAAACATAAATATTTTTACAAAAATATCATCAAAAAATTTATAATTTACATAATGGTGACTAGTAAGATTTTCCAAAGTTTCTAAACTTTAAGATAAATTTGCATCCTTAAAATTTTCCCTACAAAGGACCGAGGAACCTTCTATCTCCTCTAAACTGATAGGTGGCAACATATCATTGGGAAAATCGATGTCAGCAACCACCCACTGGGAGGTGGACACATGATAGGACATTTTTAAATTTTAAGGTACCCAAAGGACCCATATGTAGATGACACATGGATTCATCATTAGATGACACACAGATTGGTTTACATCAGCATGACATCATCCCTACAACATACCCCAGAGGGTCATAACCTCGTAACAATTCCCAATTATATTTTGAAAGGAGTCGGGCATCTAGGGACTAGGGGATCAGAGCTTCGAGACATTCGGGTTCCAGCTCAGAAATAAGCCTAGTGCCATTTTTAGCACAAAGGAGTCATCAAGTGGCAATGGGCCTTCCCCCATTTCTCAAATGAAAATTATTAAAAGAGTGACCACCTGTGGAGTGGATCACCATCCATATTGAAGTGGTCTCATCCAGGAAGAGCTCTTGTGGGAACGAGCCCTAAAATTAAGCCTACACTTTACCTTAGAAGGTCAGATTCAATAAAGTAAAATTTGCAAATCGATGGTTGTGATTTATTTTGGGGGATTGACCATTGCATCCAATTCCACCTAGGCACCCTTTTGGAGGAAATAAAATGGGTATGGAACCTATCAAGCCAGCACAATGACCACGTCATCCATTGGGAGCATTATGAGGCGAGTGTGTCAAGTGATCGTGGAAAGTGAGTATGAGATTGAATTGATATATCATCCTCCTCCCCTGCCCTCCATCCAATCCAACTCTTCCATGTGTCTCCCTTTGCACCATCTCCTCACTCTTCTCGCTTGATTTCCTCGCAAACTAACTGTTGCTCCCCACATGTCAAACGTTACAATTTAAAACTTTCCTATTAGGAATTCACAAGTTACCTCCGACTGACCGCCCACCAGCTTAAGGACCTCGTCATACCCTCAACATCTAGGATCCTTTATTTGCCAGGTAATTCGAAGCCCCCCTCTCCCTTTCTCAAATTAAAAAATGGCTCGTCAAAAACCCCCAAGAAACAAAAACCAAAACCCTTGATCCACATCGAACTCCACATGGACACTGAGGGGGAAATTCATGATTTTGTTTACCCTTTCAACCTATCTAACCTTTGTTTTGACTTCTATGGCTGCTACCTAGACAATGAATTCCCCTTCCAATTTTTCGAGATAGTACTATAAGACTTAGTCTATTGGTTATGGAGCCTGATTATATTCTTGATTCATAGTTCTCAGCCTTGTTGGACCCAAGTTCCTAAAAGGGCTGGAAATTTTTCTCATATGATAGCTGTCGAGGGGGTCCAGGGGGGGGCGAAAATGAATTTTAAAGAGACCCCTCTCCCTAGCAGGGGTTTTGGGGCAGCACCCCGTAAGCTAAAAATAAATGAAAAATTTCATTGTAAAGTATTTTAATTTCCTAGTCAATATAGTCTTTTCATTAGGCGAATGATATGATGGTAGTGTTGGTTGCTTTAATTGTTTTAACAATTCAAGCACCACATAAATTGTCAACCCAGGAAGGTCTGTTTATTCCAAAGACAATCACGCACTAGATATGCTCAATTCCAAAAGCAAAGAAATGTTGTAGTACCAATCACACAAATATCAATCACACAAATCAAACTGTTCACACCTTACTTTAACAAAGTTGAAGCCTACTTGTGTTACAGCAGAAACAATCCCTCTATTGCAGACCTTCATTAAAAGAATCCTAGGAAAAATAATGAAAGGAAATCACCCTACAGAAAAGGAGATCAATCAACCATAACAGAGAACAGGGCCCTATTCCTCCAAACAGGAATCTTCAGCACTTGTTGCCTGATATTAATCACACTGTAGAAAAAGATCAATCCACGGAAAACAGGACCCTATTCCTCTGAACAGGAATCTTCAGCACCTGTTTCCTGATATCAATCACACTACGGAAAAAGAAGATCAACCTACGGAGAACAGGACCCTATTCCTTCAAATAGGAATCTTCAGCACCTGTTTCCCGATATCAATCTATCACACATTCATCTGATAAATATATAACTGAAAATAAAGTAACTCTCAACGTCTTGAGAACGAATGGTATAAAGTTAATGCAGTGTTAAAGAAAACAGAGTGCTTAATAAGAAACACAGAACCGTATAAGTAATTCTTCAGAAAACAAGGTTAAATTAAGGTGCGAATAACATAAAGAGTAACAGACTACAGGAGCAATTGGGTGAATCTTGTGATGAAGGCAAGCCCTGTCCTTCTCACAAGATTCCCCAAGGAAAAAAATTAAATTGAAGCGCTCAAAATAGAATTTTATTCATCTGTCAAGAAATAATACACTACAATAGAGCAGAGGCTCTTTCTTTCTTCAAATGTACTCCCACAATCTCCAACTCCCTTCTTATGATGATGTCTCCTCTTTTTAAAGAGGAGACATCTATTACAGTTACATCAAAGAAATCCTATTTTTATCCAAATCTAATCTCTTGTTTTAATACAAGGTCTTTTCTGTTCTTCCATCTTGGAATGCTGTTACAATAAGTACAAAAATACTAGCTTCAAAACGGTCCGTGTAACAGCGTCCCTTGCTCGTCTTCATCCTGTTGTCATCATCCTTAAAATACACTTGAAGATCGTAAATCACGAGCTGTCTCAGCTACGGGATTTGCGTGCCTGTTGACTGTTTCAGCAATGTGTTCGGCTGTTTCAGCAACGCGATCCTTATCATAGATTATTTGCGATCTTTTAGACTTGTCTTAGCAACTATCTACCTTCGATTAATGATTAAATATAAAAGTAATGTGGAATTATATGCAAAAAAAACTAAATACATAGTAAAGAGAAGGATTTCATATACCTTTTGATAAAATGGATGGAAATGATAGTGTAAACTTTTAAATATGGACTATAAAGAGTAAAGTGGTGTCAAAATGTATGGTCAAAATGGTACATTGTGAGGTCCTAACATCCCCCCCAGCTAAAAGGGTTGCATGTCCTCAGGCAACTTTTAGTCTCAGTCAGAGTCTGAGTACTGACTCTTTGCATGCAAGTTACTCAAGCAATAACTATGGAAGGTGGCCTCTGTCGAAGATCTGAATCCCTGGTTACTTTGCAATTTCTACCATGCTGCTACCTAGTCTCTGTTAGCCAATCTATAATGAGGCTAATATCGTTCTGCTGGCATCCATAAGACAGGGAAGTGAAAATGATAACCAATCCAATTCTCGGCGCATTGCTGAATGCATCTAATATAGTTTGGTATTCTGGATAGTGCAGTTTGAAGATTATCAGGGCTAAAGGGATTATACTCTTGTCTTTTCTTACAGGACTGTTGCCAGAACATAGTGTTTGCCATGTGATTTGATTGGCAAGAAAGGAAACAAATGCCCTAATCTGTATATCACCAACAATCGGATTCAGGTTGACTTCTCTATTTTCAGGCATGGCCTCATTATGAAGATAAAGTTCACATAATAGATGTTGATCACTAGCAGAGGCCTTAGCAAATGTTTTGACAAACTGTTCCGCTGTGAGCAACTCATGAGGTCTCCCGTCCTTAATTGCTTTCAACTGAAAATAAACAAGGCGTTCAGAAAGAAACAGAGAATAATTCAGAGAAGGTTTCCTGGTGGCTAACAATTTTTGTACTAATGAAAACATCAGGACCAGTTTATCTTTTAACTCCTTAATTTCTTTCTTGGAATCCTTAAGTTGCTGAAGTGTCTGCTCCCAGTTATCCCAGTTGGAATACATCTGATTTTTCCAGGCCAATTTATGTTGTTGAAAATTTTTATCTTGATCAATGGCATACTGCTGCTTCCACTTATTCATTATTTCCAACTGTTTCCATGGTGGAGTTTGTGTTCAGGCATTATAAGTAATGGGCTAAGGCATAGTCTGAGTAGCTAAGTTAACTAATACAGGGCAGGATATCTGTGGCTTGGTTTCTTTCTCCAGAGTTTTTGAAGGCCCTGTTGGTTCTTGTGTGGAAGTTGGGCGTTCTTCCTTGACTACAACTGATGTGGATGCCTCAGGCACTGGGACTTTAACTATCTTGTATCCGACCTGTTTGTAGATGTTTCCACATTCATGGCACATATATTATTTACATGGGTCATTCTTTTGTACTGATGTTGTATGTGCCAACATGTAGAGATTTAGCTCTTTATTAAAGGCTTCCCTTGTCATTACCAACTCTCTTTTGTAGGGCTCTAATTCTGACTTTAAAAAGTCATTTTCTTATAATAAAGATGCCATGGTGAGTGAACCCTGTGTGTTGGTTTCTTTTGCTGGAGTTAATTGCTGTTCTGCAGCTGTAGCTGGTTCTTGTGTTTCAGCTGCAGCTGGTTTCCTTATATTATCATGCTAGATGTTTGATTTTTTCACTTCAGCAGCTGGTTTTTGTGTTTCGGCTGCTGAGTGAGTAACTGGTTCTTGTGGAGCAGTTACTGTTTGAGTAGAAAATGATGTCATATTACCCTGGGCATTTGGTTCTTGTGGAGCAGTGCCACAGGACGAGACGGGTAATGATTCGGGAATTTGGAATGGTGACGACGAATGAAGTTTTAGCAAGATAGCTGCAGGGTCAGGGGAAATGGGAATGACTTCAAAATCAAGAGTCGTTTTAATTTTTCTCCTAGGTAGGAAAGCGGAAAAAGCAGTGACTTTCTTTTTCTTTTTATGAGAAGATTCTTTTCTAGGAGAAGGGCTATAGGAAGAGGTTGTTAGACTCCTATACCAATAGGTGTCATTTTTCATGATTGACTTGTTGAACTATGCAATATGTTCAAACCTTATTCTTGTTGCAAAGGTGTTCCATATTCTTAAAAAATCAAAAAATCCAAAAATTTAAAAAATGTAAAGAGGGTATACCCTAAAAGAAAAATCAAAGGGTGAAAAGAATAAAATTGGCTAAAAAAAAGTGAAAGAAAATGAACCCCACCAAAAGAAAGGCCAAGGAAAGTGTGCAAGTCCAAATGCCACTACTTTTTGCTCTGATGTAATAAACAAAATTGTATGCAGCTTGTCAAACTTTTGCCACAATTTATGAAGAGTCAAACTGTTTAAACTTGACTCATTTATTTTTCAATTTTATGTTGTAGAATAGAGAATAAATATCTGACCAAAAAGTTTAATCTTGACAGATAAGTAGATAGGTAGAATGAATAAAAAGTGCTCAACAGTTTAAACTGAGCCCTTGGATGTAATAAGTGTAGACTTAGATAGGTTTGCCATGTAAAAGAGAAAGAAGATTGATATGGGTTTTCCAGTCTAAATGCACCCTAATAAAGAAGAGAAAATGGAAGGGTAAAGTAAGTAGAGTAGGTATATGTTGTTGCAGAATTACATGTGATGAATGATGGTTCTAAGTGTGTTCAATTTTACTTTCATCACAAGTACAAAGGCAGATACTACATTGGAAAAGTTCACAGCAAAGCAAAGTCAAGATTATTAACTTCCCCTTCATTTTTCCCTAAAGATTTCACTAATTTCCCCTAAGTGCTAAGGTATTTGAAGATTAGAGGGGCTCAAGGCATTTCCTTGACTTTTGGAGGGACCGGACCCTCGGCCCAGTAATTGAAAAAACCTAAGTACTTGAAATCATCCATTATCACATTCATTCACCTCTCAAAAATATTTTTCTAAGTAAAATCCCATTTTACTTAGGAAAATCCTTCAATATTTCATGAAAAGCCCTCAAAATCACTTTTATTCTAAGTCTAAGTGATGAAAGTATAATAATGCTATTTACTTTTGAAACTTCACTTTCTTGGTTATATTTAAGTATTTTGAGTTTACATTGTTCCCTTGTCATATTAACTCTAATTTATATATTAAATCCTTATAGAAATGATCTTATCCTATTATATTTATCTAATATCCCAAAAACCCATGTATTATAATTTTTAGCCAAAAGTATTTAAGTCCCACTTATTCAAATAAAAAACCCACAATATACCCCCTTTTGGCTAAAATATAACTTTAAATATTATTCCCGCCCCCTATGGTAAATAAATCGCATTGATTTAATTACTATATAATAAAAAATATATGGAAAAAATTTTAAACATGTTTTACGTGTTTAAAACAAAAACAACCCACCAATCAAAACACTCCCGAAGCAATTAATTGATAAATAAAGATGTCGGGCCCGCACCATTAAAACCCTATCAACTCCCTGTCCCGTCCACCGTTTGACCGGTCGCTCCAAGATCGACGGCTGTCGTTAATTCCGCTAGCCATCCCCGATCCGAGCATTAATGCGCGAAATGCCAGCGGTTTTAAAACAGTACCATGGCCACGTGTCATTCGTTCTGTGGAATCACTGCCCATCCGCTCAATACCGCCTTTCCTCAAAAGCGGTGCGGAAAAAACCGCTTACCACCTCCCCCCCGTGACTCATCTATCGTACATGTTGACGTCATTAATTAAAACCCGCCACCCTTTGAATTTGTAAATAAAATGAAAAGAACTTGCGTTTTTTTATTATATCATGCACAGTGAACGACCAGACTCCCATGCAGTAAAACCCTTTGTAACCCAGCTGCGCTACCTGAAGCCTCTGTTAACCAATTCGAGCATGGTTTACCTCCCAAAAATCATTCTAGATTCACTCCACATACCTCTCAAAATCAAATGAAACCTTTTCAACCTCCCCTGCAAACCAATGCTTTCTTAACAATTTGTTTTGTTTTACAGGTGATCAGAAGACCACATCCTTGGATAAACAGTCTTAATACTAGTCATAAGACTTGTTTACTCTAAGAGTGTTATCAAATCTATTCAAACAGAGATGGAAGATAAAACATACAATTGAAAGACAAGCAAAGGAAACAGAATATTAAACAATTTACTGTTGAAACATACAGTAAAAACCTAAATTACACATTGAAGGTAAAATGACACAGTAAAGAACAGTTAAAGAGTATCAGTGGTTAAAGTGTATCAGGTAAAAGTCAGAGTGAAAGTTAAAATGAAGTTACAGAGCAGTCAAAGGTAAAACAGTAAAAGTAATTACAGAGGTAGTAAAATGGTAAAAAGAGATGAAAATAATTTCACCAACATTGAATTTTATCTAAAGTGAAAGTAAAACAGTTAAAAGAACAAAAAAGTGAAAAGATGAAAAACACAACAAGAAGGAACATTTTTGCAGAAATTTAATGTTTTAGTCATTGTTTTGCAGAAACTATTGTGATCAATCCAAGATGAATTTTTCAAAACTGAAGGAGGTTTATGTTCCTAAGAAGACCATATACAAAAACCTCTTTCACTTTTCTAACAACTATTATGGTTTTGGAAATATTAAACAATGATGGAAAGCACTTTTTGCAGAAAATACCAGTTAAGTCATCATTTTGCAGAGAAGATTGTGGTAAATAAAAAATACATCATACAAAATTGAAGGATTTTTTTGTTCCCAAGAGACATATCTACAAAAACCTATCTCACGTTTTTCACAGTGATTTTATAATGAGAGATACATGCACATCTTTACATGCTATTTTTCAGACTCTGTAAAACTCTGTTTTACACATAGTTTTGCAGAGCCGTTTGTGCAAATATGGAGAGGAATTTTGGAAAAAGGAAAGAGGTTCATCTCACCAACATATTAATATACAATAACCTCTTTCACTTTTTACATATCTATTACGGATTGAGAAATAAAAAGGTCTCATTGGACCCAAAATTTGCAGAATTGTTGGAGCAGAATTGCACAAAGAAAGGAAGCAGTTAGTGACTTGGATGCCTTATCATCAACTAAGAGTTGGATCCAATTCAAATTATCCTCTTTGTCATCACCTATCCATACAAAATAGTTTCAAATAGATGCATTAGTTTGAGTGTCCTTTACTTAAGTTCTATTTATGTAAAATAGTTGGAGAGATTTGTGAACTAATCTTGATATTTTTTCAAGATATTTTAGTTTAGAATTTGTATAAATACTTCACTCTTAGAAGTATTGAGGGTGGATTCTTCTACTTTGTTGTAACATTGACTTTTGAAATAAAATACTTTTTGGAGAAATTTCTTCGTGGCTTGCTGGATGATGAATTGAAGCTCAAGAATTTTTGCCGGATTCATGTGTCAGACTACAGTTCAATAAGTCATTTCTATCCTGTGTTTTAAGTTTTATATATGTTTACTATATCACTGTGTTTTCATTTCTGAATAATTAACAAAAAAATATTAAATCAGAAATTGCTTAAGTGTACTCTGATTTCAATTGTTATTATTCTAAATGTTTTCTTCTAAACCAGTTATAAACAATGAATTCTTAATTGCTCTTGTTTCTCTGGTTTAAGCATTTGATTACTTAGTAAAGAATTCTTAATTTCTCTTTATTGGTAATCACTCACTTTCCATCGTTTGAACATGTTGAAATATTTTTAATTTCCTTTCATCTCTTTAAAAATCCATTCCATTCACTTTAATATCCAAAATTGCTCTCTGTTTGGCTATCTTGCCCTGCAAAGCCATATTCTGTGTAAAAACTTAATCCAGTAAAGCCATCCTTTCGACTCCATAGCCCAATGGCCTGAAATACTCAATCGTGCCCTTATTTGGCGGATTCCACCATTTAAATTCAAACAAAACTCTTGGACTTATAACTAGCCTAATATTTTCTAAGAACAAAGCTAAATTTTAAAGAGAGAGCCCTCTCTGGATACAGATTGGCTAGATTCTGTATCTGAAGGTTGGTTTGTGGTTACCTCGGACCCCTTTCCTCTTCCAACAACTTCAAGGAAAATCTGAGTGATAACATAGTGGCGACTCCGCTGGGGAATGAATCATTTTAATTGTTACTATTGTTTGCTTATAAACTACAGACAGAGCCTGAAGATCAGCCAGGTAGCCTTGGAACTGCTTTTGCTCTGCAATTGCATAGTAAATAAATGTTGCTTCAGTCTATCTCTGGTCTAGCTTATAAACTGAACTTTGGTTTCAAACATTCAATCAGTTTCTCTAGTTCAATAAATATTTAAGAAAATTTAAATCCAATATCTGAAACCTCTTAAAGAAATTATAGAAGTTGTTTTGAAAATTCATTAAAAAACAAAATAATCATAAAATACTCAAAGTTTGGTTTCCTGAAGAACTAAATTTTTCTTCAAAATTGTTTTACAGGTTCAGATTTGATCTATGATGGTGGACAATGATCAGACACACAAAGGTTAAAATCATCCACCTGGCGACTCCAAATCAATTTCACAATCAAGACTCCACTGGAGGAATGAACCTCAAAGAACAATATGGAAAGATCAAGCTTTCAACTTGGATCTTAATCCAAGACATTATGTTCTTTCTCCTTAAGAAATTTTTTCAATGTATATTGTATTTTATAGAAGATCTTAGATTAGTTTTTAGTTATTTTCCTTTGAAGATTATAAGTAATAATTCTCCTAATCTCTTTGAGCAGCTTTCTTATGAATCTAATGCTGATCATTTTCCAATTAAGAAGCCTCAAATAATCAAGACTGATCTTACAATCCCTGTACATATCCCTGTGCCATATAAAGTTCCATATAGATATAAGCCCCTTATTTTACCTCATATACTCCATGATTTTCCTAAAAAATACTACAAGTATCTTCCTAGATTTGATGGAGAGAATGGTATCACTGCCCAAAAACATATTCAAGGTTTTGAGAATTATTTGGATTCATTTGAGATTGATGAAGATGATGTTAAAATCAGACTTTTTGCTCTTTCTTTGCAAATAGAATAAAGAATTGGTTCAAAAATCTGCCTAATGCTTGCATCTCAAATTTCCAGCAGTTTATCAAACTTTTTCTTGATAGATGGATAATCAAAGTTAATCATTTTGTGATCATGGAAGAATATAATCAATTAAAAAGACATTCAAATGAAACAATACAAAAAAAATTTGACAGATTTAATCAAGTTTATTATTCATTGCCAGAAAATATTAGACCTCTTCATGATTAAGCTCTCTTGCATTATCCAAGTGCCTTTGATCCAGAAATAGAATTTTGATTAAGAGAAAGAGATCCAAAAACACTTGTACAGATGCAGAACATTGCAGTTGACGTGGAAGTTAATCTCCAAATCAAATAGAAAAAGTTGAAAGCAGAAGAAGAGGAAAAGAAAAACATTACAGAGGTAAAACTCAACCTTTTGGTAAGAAAACTAGATGAAAGAACACATGAGATCACTATGAAAGATGAATTTTTTATTCAAAATCACCATGAAGAAATAGAAGAGGTTGATAGCCATGAACAAATTCCTGCTAATTCCAATAATCATAGATCAGAAAATGAATTTACAAATCAATATGAGGAAGAAGAATTTGTTGATCTAATGTGTATTTTTGATGACATCCCTTCTTTTGATGATTTTCCTAAATATGATCATTATGATGATAGTTATGTTCTCCAAACTCAAGCTAACTTTACAAAGCAATCAGAAGCTAGTTTGTGGGATGAAGAAAATCAGTTTGAGCAGATTGAAGACAGTGATCAGCCAGTACAGATCAACCATGAGAATGAGGAAGAAAGAGCAGAAAATGTGGAAATAAGTGAAGATTATTTACCTCTTTGTTTTGCTTCATTTCAGTTCATTAGAGACAACTATCATGCCATCAATAATCAGCAATCTTTAGGAATTGTGATTGACAATAAAGAAGATAATGAAACTATTGATCAAGATTTTTCAGTTTCACAATTGCAGTTATCAGTTCCCATTGAAATAAATGATCAAATGACACAAGAAAGTTCCATACCATTATTTTTTGAATCATTTCAATGTTTAAAGGAAATGTGGTATAACATATTTAATGAAAAGGATGAGAAACTTGGTGAAGTTTATGAAGTCTCATGGAAACCTATATGCTATAGGTTGCAGCCATTTTCCCAAGTTTTTCAGGATCCAATAGCAGATATGTTGAATATTGAAGGCATTCAAAGCATTCCTTTATTAACTAAATATGATTTTCAGAATCAAGATGATAAAGGATTCAACATTCAAACATTACAATCAGTAGGAATATCATCACAAATCTTATCTGAAAGTTTACAGGGAGATAAAGATGAAAATAAAATTTCATATTCATGGTATGGAGGCCATCCAGAACAGATGTACAGTTGTTCAGATCAGTTAAACATCAGTGTATATATTTTGGAAGATCCTTTTGTACAGTTTCTAGAGTCAACAAAGGAAATCAAGTGTTTCCTTATCCTTTCATTTGTTGACAAGTTTCTAATAGGTTGCAGAAGTACAATTTTGATAATCAACAAGAAAATGCAACAAAATCTATCAAAGTACATAATGCTTGAATGGTTGCATTCGATATTTCATTTTACCTAACTAGCAGTTGAACAGTAGATTAAGTAGGTAGATGAGTGCTAATAAGCTCTGAATTTTGAGCATTTTTTTTTAATTTTCAATTTTCAGCTAGTTTTTCATTAAGTTGGTTTGAAAATTTTTGTGTGTTGTTTTAGTTTCAGATTAGATTTCAGTTTACAGAAGACAGAAGACATTTACTGGTTCACCAAGGTCAATGGATGAGGACAACTGACCTGTTGTTCTTGACTTTTCACCAGAAAAAGTCATCCCCAAGTGGAGCCAGTGTTAGACTCCTATACCAATAGGTGTCATTTTTCATGATTGACTTGTTGAACTATGCAATATGTTCAAACCTTATTCTTGTTGCAAAGGTGTTCCATATTCTTAAAAAATCAAAAAGTCAAAAAATTTAAAAAAAGTAAAGAGGGTATACCCTAAAAGAAAAATCAAAGGGTGAAAAGAATAAAATTGGCCAAAAAAAAGTGAAAGAAAATGAACCCCACCAAAAGAAAGGCCAAGGAAAGTGTGCAAGTCTAAATGCCACTACTTTTTTCTCTGATGTAATAAACAAAATTATGTGCAGCTTGTCAAACTTTTACCACAAGTTATGAAGAGTCAAATTGTTTAAACTTGACTCATTTATTTTTCAATTTTATTTTGTAGAATAGAGAATAAATATCTGACCAAAAAGTTTAATTTTGGTAGATAAGTAGATAGGTAGAATGAATAAAAGGTGCTCAATAGTTTAAACTAAGCCCTTGGATGTAATAAGTGTAGACTTAGATAGGTTTTCCATGTAAAAGAGAAGGAAGATTGATATGGGTTTGCCAGTCTAAGTGCACCCTAATAAAGAAGAGAAAATGGTAGGGTAAAGTAAGTAGGGTAGGTACATGTTGTTGCAGAATTACATGTGATGAATGATGGTTCTAAGTGTGTTCAATTTTACTTTCATCACAAGTACAAAGGCAGATACTACATTGGAAAAGTTCACAGCAAAGCAAAGTCAAGATTATTAACTTCCCCTTCATTTTTCCCTAAAGATTTCACTAATTTCCCCTATGTGCTAAGATATTTGAAGATTAGAGGGGCTCAAGGCATTTCCTTGACTTTTGGAGGGACCGGACCCTCGGCCCAATAATTGAAAAGACCTAAGTACTTGAAATCATCCACTATCACATTCATTCACCTCTCAAAATCTCTCTGCAAGTAAAATTCTATTTTACTTAGGAAAATCCTTCAATATTTCATGAAAAGCCCTCAAAATCACTTTTATTCTAAATCTGAATGATGAAGGTATCATAATGCAATTTACTTTTCAAATCTTCACTTTATTAGCTATTATAAAGTATTTTGAGTTGACATTGTCCCTTTGTCATATTAACTCTAATTTATATATTAACTCCCTTTGAAAATCACCTTCTCCTATTCTATATAAATCCTTTTATAGTAATATCCCCAAAACCCTTATATTATGACTTTTTAGCTAAAAGTATTTAAATCCTATTTATTCAAATCAAAAACACAGAATATACCCCCTTTTGGCTAAAATATAACTTTAAATATTATGCTCGCCCCCCTATGGTAAATAAATCGCATTGATTCAATTACTGTATAATAAAAAATATATGGAAAAAAATTTAAACATGTTTTACGTGTTTAAAACAAAAACAACCCACCAATCAAAACACTCCCGAAGCAATTAATTGATAAATAAACATGTTGGGCCCACACCATTAAAACCCTATCAACTCCCTGTCTCGTCCACCATTCGATCGGTCACTCCAAGATCGACAGTTGTCGTTAATTCCGCTGGCCATCCCCGATCCGAGCATTAACGTGCGAAATGCCAGCAGTTTTAAAACAGTACCATGGCCACGTGTCATTCGTTCTGTGGAATCGCTGCCCATCCGCTCAATACTGCCTTCCCTCAAAAGCGATGCAGAAAAAACCGCTTACCACCTCCCCCCCCATGACTCATCTGTTGTACATGCTGACGTCATTAATTAAAACTCGCAACCCTTTGAATTTGTAAATAAAACAAAAAGAACTTGCGTTTTTTTATCATATCGTGCACAGTGAACGACCAGACTCCCATGCAGTAAAACCCTTTGTAACCCAGTTGCGCTACCTGAAGCCTCTGTTAACCAATTCAAGCATGGTTTACCTCCCAAAAATCATTCTAGATTCACTCCACAGACCTCTCAAAATCAAATGAAACCTTTTCGACCTCCCCTGCAAACCAATGCTTTCTTAACAATTTGTTTTGTTTTACAGGTGATCAGAAGACCACATCCTTGGATAAACAGCCTTAATACTAGTCATAAGACTTGTTTACTCCAAGAGTGTTATCAAATCTATTCAAACAGAGATGGAAGATAAAACATACAGTTGAAAGACAAGCAAAGGAAACAAGATATTAAACGATTTATTGTTGAAACAGACAGTAAAAACCTAAACTACACATTGAAGGTAAAAGGACACAGTAAAGAACAGTTAAAGAGTATCAGTGGTTAAAGTGTATCAGGTAAAAGTCAGAGTGAAAGTTAAAATGAAGTTACAGAGCAGTCAAAGGTAAAACAGTAAAAGTAATTAAAGAGACAATAAAATGGTAAAAAGAGATGAAAATACTTTCACCAACATTGAAGTTTATCTAAAGTGAAAGTAAAACAGTTAAAAGAACAAAAAAGTGAAAAGATGAAAAACACAACAAGAAGGAACATTTTTGCAGAAATTTAATGTTTTAGTCATTGTGTTACAAAAACTATTGTGATCAATCCAAGATGAATTTTGCAAAACTGAAGGAGGTTTATGTTCTTAAGAGTACCATCTACAAAAAACTCTCTCACTTTTCTAACATCTATTATGGTTTTGGAAATATTAAATAATGATGGAAAGCACTTTTTGCAGAAAATACCAGTTAAGTCATCATTTTGCAGAAAAGATTGTGGTAAATAAAAAATACATCATACAAAACTGAAGGAGGTTTTTGTTCCTAAGAGACATATCTACAAAAACCTATCTCACTTTTTGCACAGTGATTTCAGAATGAGAGATACATGCACATCTTTACAGGCTATTTTTCAGACTCTGTAAAACTCTGTTTTACACATAGTTTTGCAGAGTCGTTTGTGCATAAATGGAGAGGAATTTGGGGAAATTGAAAGAGTTTTATCTCACCAACATATTAAGCTACAACAACCTCTTTCACTTTTTACATATCTATTACGAATTGAGAAATACAAAGGTCTCATTGGAACCAAAATTTGCAGAATTGTTGGAGCAGAATTGCACAAAGAAATGAAGCAGTTAGTGACTTGGATGCCTCATCATCAACTAAGAGTTGGATCAAATTTGAATTCTCCTCTTTGTCATCACCTATCCATACAAAATAGTTCCAAATAGATGCATTAGTTTGAGTGTCCTTTACTTAAGTTCTATTTATGTAAAATAGTTGGAGAGATTTGTGAACTAATCTTGATATTTTTTCAAGATATTTTAGTTTAGAATTTGTATAAATACTTCACTCTTGGAAGTATTGAGGGTGGATTCTTCTACTTTGCTGTAACATTGACTTTTGGAATAAAGTGTTTTTGGAGAAATTTCTTTGTGGCTTGCTGGATGATGAATTGAAGGTCAAGACTTTTTGCAGGGTTCATGTGTCAGACTACAGTTCAATAAGTCATTTCTATCCTGTGTTTTAAGTTTTATATATGTTTACTACATCATTGTGTTTCATTTCTGAATAATTAACAAAAAGGATTAAATCATAAATTGCTCAAGTGTACTCTGATTTCAATTGTTATTATTCTAAATGTTTTCCTCTAAACTGGTTATAAACAATGAATTCTTAATTGCTCTTGTTTCTCTGGTTTAAGCATTTGATTACTTAGTAAATAATTCTTAATTACTCTTTATTGGTAATCACTCACTTTCCCTCGTTTAGACATGTTGAAAGATTCTTAATTGTCTTTCATCTATTTAAAAAATCCATTCCATTCACTTTAATATCCAAAATTGTTCTTTGTTTTGGTTATCTTGCCCTGCAAAGCCATCTTTAGTGTAGAAAACTAATCCAGTAAAACCATCCTTTCGACTCCATAGCCCAATGGTCTGAAATACTCAATCTTGCCCTCAGTGGTGGATTCCACCATTCAAATTCAAACAAAAACCCTGGACTTATAACTAGCCTAATATTTTCTAAGAAAAAAGTTAAATTTTAAAAGAGAGAGCCCTCTCTGGATACAGATTGGCTAGATTCTGTATCTGAAGGTTGGTTTATGGTTACCTCGGACCCCTTTCCTCTTCCAACAACTTCAAGGAAAATCTGAGTGATAACATAGTAGCGACTCCGCTGGGGAATGAATCATTTTAATTGTTACTATTGTTTGCTTATAAACTACAGACAGAGCCTGAAGATCAGCCAGGTAGCCTTTGAACTGCTTTTTCTCTGCAATTGCATAGTAAATAAATGCTGCTTCAGTCTATCTCTGGTCTAGCTTATAAACTGAACTTTGGTTTCAAACATTCAATCATTTTCTCTAGTTCAATAAATCTTTAAGAAAATTTAAATCCAATATCTGAAACCTCTTAAAGAAATGATAGAAGTTGTTTTGAAAATTCATTAAAAAACAAAATAATCATAAAATACTCAAATTTTGGTTTCCTGAAGAACTAACTTTTTCTTCAAAATTGTTTTACAGGTTCAGATATGATCTATGATGGTGGACAGTGATCAGACACACAAAGGTTAAAATCATCCACCTGACGACTCCAAATCAATTTCACAATCAAGACTCCACTGGAGGAATAAACCTCAAAGAACAATATGGAAGGATCAGGCTTTCAACTTGGATCTTAATCCAAGACATTATGTTCTTTCTCATTAAGAAATTTTTTCAATGTATATTGTATTTTATAGATCTTAAATTAGTTTTTAGTTATTTTCCTTTGAAGATTGTAAGTAATAATTCTCCTAATCTCTTTGAGCGGCTTTCTTATGAATCTAATGATGATCATTTTCCAATTAAGAAGCCTCAAATAATCAAGACTGATCTTACAATCCCTGTACATATCCTTGTGTCATATAAAGTTCCAGATAGATATAAGCCCCTTATTTTACCTCCTATACTCCATGATTTTCCTAAAAAATAATACAAGTATCTTCCTAGATTTGATGGAGAGAATGGTATCACTGCCCAAAAACATATTCAAGGTTTTGAGAATTATTTGGATTCATTTGAGATTGATGAAGATGATGTTAAAATCAGACTTTTTGCTCTTTCTTTGCAAAATAGAATAAAGAATTGGTTCAAAAATCTGCCTAATGCTAGCATCTCAAATTTTCAGCAGTTTATCAAACTTTTCCTTGATAGATGGATAATCAAAGTTAATCATTTTGTGATCATGGAAGAATATAATCAATTAAAAAGACATTCAAATGAAACAATACAACAATTTTCTGACAGATTTAATCAAGTTTATTATTCATTGCCAGAAAATATTAGACCTCCTCATGATTAAGTGCTCTTGCATTATCCAAGTGCCTTTGATCCATAAATAGAATTTTGATTAAGAAAAAGAGATCCAAAAACACTTGTACAGATGCAGAACATTGCAGTTGACATGGAAGTTAATCTCCAAATCAAACAGGAAAAGTTGAAACCAGAAGAAGAGGAAAAGAAAAACATTACAGAGGTAAAACTCAACCTTTTGGTAAGAAAACTAGATGAAAGAACACATGAGATCACTATGAAAGATGAATTTTTTATTCAAAATCACCATGAAGAAATAGAAGAGGTTGATAGCCATGAACAAATTCCTGCTAATTCCAATTATCATAGATCAGAAAATTAATTTACAAATCAATATGAGGAAGAAGAATTTGTTGATCTAATGTGTATGTTTGATGACATTCCTTCTTTTGATGATTTGCCTAAATATGATCATTATGATGATAGTTATGTTCTCCAAACTCAAGCTAACCTGCGAGGCAATCGAAGCTAGTTTGTGGGATGAAGAAACTCGGTTTCGAGATTGAAAGCAGTGATCGGCCAGTCTGAATCAACCATGAGAATGAGGAAGAAAGAAGAAAAGAAAATGTGAAATAAGTGAAGATTCTTCCTCTTTGTTTTGCTTCATTTTAGGTTCATTAGAGACAACTATCATGTCATAAATAATCGGCAATCTTTAGGAATTGTGATTGCAACAAAGAAGATAATGAAACTATTGATCAAGATTTTTCGGTTTCACAGTGCAGTTATCAGTTCCCATTGAAATAAATGACAGAAATGACACAAGAAAGTTCCATACCATTATTTTTTGAATCATTTCAATGTTTTAAAGGAAATGTGGTATAACATATTTAATGAAAGGATGAGAAACTTGGTGAAGTTTATGAAGTCTCATGAAACCTATATCTTGTAGGTGGCGGCCATTTTCCCAAGTTTTTTCGGGATCCAATAGCGATTATGTTGAATATTAGAAGGCATTCAAAGCATTCCTTTATTAACTAGCTATGATTTTTAGAATCAAGATGATAAAGGATTCAACGATCAAACATTACAATCGGTAGGGAATATCATCACAAATCTTATGCGAAAGTTTACGAGGAGATAAAGATGAAAATAACATTTCATATTCATGGTATGGAGGCCATCCGGAGAGCAGATGTCTGATTGTTCATATCGATTAAACATAGAGTGTATATATTTTGGGAAGATCCTTTTGTACGGTTCTAGAGTCAACAAAAGGAAATCAAGTGTTTCATATCCTTTCATTTGTTGACAAGTTTCTAATGAGTTGCGAAGTACCAATTTTGATAATCGACAAGAAAATGCAACAAATCTATCAAAGTACATAATGCTTGAATGGTTGCATTCGATATTTCATTTTACCTAACTACTTGGTTAAGTGATGGAATTAAGTAGGTAGATGAGTGCTAATAAGCTGCGAATTTTTAGCATTTTTTTTTTAATTTTCAATTTTCCAGCTAGTTTTTCATTAGGATTGGTTTGAAAATTTTTGTGTGTTGTTTTAGTTTCGGATTAGATTTCGGTTTACGGAAGGCAGAGAAGACATTCTTGGTTCACCAAGGTCAATGGATGAGGACAAGCTGACACATTGTTCTTGACTTTTCACCGAAAAAGTCATCCCCAAGTGGAGCAGTGTTGAGCTCTATACCAATAGGTGTCATTTTTCATGATTGACTTGTTGAACTATGCAATATGTTCAAATTGTATTCTTGTTGCAAAGGTGTTCCATATTCTTAAAAAATCAAAAAGTCAAAAAATTTAAAAAAAAAGTAAAGGGTATACCCTAAAAAAAGAAAAAATCAAAGGAGTGAAAAGAATAAAATTGGCCAAAAAAAGTGAAAGAAAATGAACCCCACCAAAGAAAAGGCAGAAGAGTGTGCAAGTCTAAATGCCACACTTTTTCTACGATGTAATAAACAAAATTGTGTGCATCTTGTCAAACTTTTGCAACAATTTATGAAGAGTCAAACTATTTAAACTGACTCATTTATTTTTTTTCAATTTTATGTTGTGAAATAGAATAAATATACGACCAAAAGTTTAATCTTGAGATAAGTAGATAGGTAGAATGAATAAAAAGGTGCTCAACGAGTTTAAGCGGCCCTTTGGATGTAATAAGTGTAGACTTAGATAGGTTTGCCACCGCCAAACCAATACTGCTTAATAATTTGTTTTGTTTTACGAGGGTGATCGAGAAGACCGCATCCTTGGATAAACGGTCTCCAATACTGGTCATCAGACTTGTTTACTCTAGAGTGTTAACAAATCTATTCAAACGAGAGATGGAAGATAAAACATATAGTTGAAAGACAAGCAAAACAAAGATATTAAACAATTTACTGTTGTAATAGACAGTAAAAACCTAAACTACTCATTGAAGGTAAAAGGACACGATGAAACCGGATTAAAGAGTATCGGTGGTTAAAGTGTGTCCGGTAAAAGTTAGGTGAAAGTTAAGAGAAATGAAGTTACAGCAATGGAGTCAAAGGTAAAACGATGAAAGTAATTACGAGGAGGTAGTAAAATGGTAAAAAGATATGAAAATAATTTCACCAACATTGAAGTTTATCTAAAGTGAAATTAAAACAGTTAAAAGAACAAAAAAGTGAAAAGATGAGAAACACAACAAGAAGGAACATTTTTGCAAAAATTTAATGTTTTAGTCATTGTTTTACAGAAACTACTGTGATCAATCCAAGATGAATTTTGTAAAACTGAAGGAGGTTTATGTTCCTAAGAGGCCAATATATAAAACCCTCTCTCACTTTTCTAACAGCTATTATGGTTTTGAAAATATTAAACAATGATGGAAAGCACTTTTTGCAGAAAATACCCGTTAAGTCATCATTTTGCAGAGAAGATTTTGGTAAATGAAAAATACATCACACAAAACTAAAGGAGGTTTTTGTTCCTAAGAGACATATCTAAAAAAACCTATCTCACTTTTTGCATAGTGATTTCATAATGAGAGACACATGCACATATTTACAGGCTATTTTTCAGACTCTGTAAACTCTGTTTTACACATATTTTTGCAGAGCCGTTTGTGCACAGCTGGAGAGGAATTTGGAAAAACGGAAAGAGGTTCATATCAAAAACATATTAGTATACAATAACCTCTTTCACTTTTTACATATCTATTACGGATTGAGAACTAAAAAGGTCTCATTGGACCAAAAATTTGCAGAATTGTTGGAGTAGAATTGCACAAAGAAAGGGAAAGGTTAATGACTTGGACATATCATCATCAACTAAGAGTTGGTCCAATTCGAATTCATCTTTGTCATCACCTATCCATACAAAATAGTGTAAAATAGATACCATTAGTTTTAGTTTCCTTTACTTAAGTTCTATTTATGTAAAATAGTTGGAGATTTGTGAACTAATCTTGAGCTAGATATTTTAGTTTTAAATTGTATAAATACTTCACTCTTGGAAGTATTGAGGGTGGATTACATCCACTTTGCTGTAACATTGACTTCTGCAATAAAGTGCTTTTGGAGAAATTTCTTTGTGGCTTCTTGGATGATGGTGGCTGGGAGCTTTTTGCATGGTTCATGTGTCGGACTACGGTTCAATAAGTCATTTTCTATCCTATGTTTTAAGTTTTATATATGTTTACTACATCACTGTGTTTCATTTCTGAATAATTAACAAAAAGGATTAAATCAGAAATTGCTTAAGTGTACTCTGATTTCAATTTTTATTATTATAAATGTTTTCCTCTAAACTGATTATAAACAATGAATTCTTAATTGCTCTTGTTTCTATGGTTTAAGCATTTGATTAATTAGTAAAGAATTCTTAATTGCTCTTTATTGGTAATCACTCACTTTCTCTCGTTTAAAAATGTTGAAAGATTCTTAATTTCCTTTCATCTATTTAAAAAATCCATTCCATTCACTTTAATATCCAAAATTATTCTTTGTTTTGGTTATCTTTCCCTGCAAAGCCATCTTTAGTGTAAAAAACTAATCCGGTAAAACCATCCCTTTCGACTCCATAGCCCAATGAGTCTAAAATACTCAATCTTTGCCCTCGGTAAGTGATTCCATTCAAATTCAAACAAAAACCACGGACTTATAACTAGCCTAATATTTTCTAAGAACAAAGCTAAATTTTAAAAGAGAGCCCTCTGGATATAGATTAGCTAGATTACATATCCCGAAGGTTGGTTTGTGGTTGCACCTAAACCCCTTTCCTCTTCCATGACTTCAAGGAAAATCGAGTGATAACATGAAGTGGCGACTCATTAGAGGGAATGAATCATTTTAATTGTTACTATTGTTTGCTTATAAAGTACGGAGCAGGCTTTGAAGATCAACTTTGGTAGCCTTTAGACGCTACTTTTGCCTCTGCGATTGCATAGTAAATAAATGTTGCTTGATCTATCTACAAGTCTAGCTTATAAAGCTGAACTTTGGTTTCAAACATTCAATCGGTTCTCTAGTTCAATAAATCTTTAGAAAATTTAAATCAATATCTGAAACCTCTTAAAGAAATTATAGAAGTTGTTTGAAAATTCATTAAAAAACAAAATAATCATAAAATACACAAATTTTGGTTTCACGAAGAACTAACTTTTTCTTTAAAAAAAAGACCCACTGCGAGGTTCAGATACGATCTATGATGGTGGACGGTGATCGAACACACAAGGGATTAAAATCATCCACGATGACTCCAAATCAATTTCCACAATCAAGACTCCACTAAGGAATGAACCTCAAAGAATAATATGGAAAGATCGGGCTTTCAACTTGGATCTTAATCCAAGACATTATATTCTTTTCTCATTGAAATTTTTTCAATGTATATTGTATTTTATAGAAGATCTTAAATTAGTTTTTAGTTATTTTTCTTTGAAGATTGTAAGTAATAATTCTCCTAAAGTCTTTGAGCGGCTTTCTTATGAATCTAATGATGATCATTTTCCAATTAAGAAGCCTCAAATAATCAAGATTGATCTTACAATCCCTATACATATATCCCTGTGTCATATAAAGTTCCAGATAGATATAAGCCCCTTATTTTACCTCCTATACTCATGATTTTCCTAAAAAATACTACAAGTATCTTCCTAGATTTGATGGAGAGAATGGTATCAACTTTGCCCAAAAACATATTCAAGGTTTAGGGTATTTGGATTCATTTGAGATTGATGAAGATGATGTTAAAATCAGACTTTTTGCTCTTTCTTTTCAAAATAGAATAAAGAATTGGTTGAAAAATCTGCCTAATGCTAGCATCTCAAATTTCCAGCAGTTTATCAAACTTTTCCTTGATAGATGCATAATCAAAGTTAATCATTTTGTGATCATGGAAGAATATAATCAATTAAAAAGACATTCATATAAAATAATACAACAATTTTTACGTGATTTAATCAAGTTTATTATTCATTGCCAGAAAATATTAGATCTCCCCTCATGATTCAGCTCTCTTGCATTATCCAAGTGCCTTTGATCTAGAAATAAATTTTGATTAAGAGAGAAAGAGATCCAAAAACACTTGTCACAGATGCGAACATTGCGAGTTGATGTGGAAGTTAATCTCCAAATCAAACGGAAAGTTGAAAGCGAGAAGAAGAGGAAAAGAAAAAAACATTACGGAAGGTAAAACTCAGCCTTTTGGTAAGAAAACTAGATGAAAGAAAGAACACATGAGATCACTATGAAAGATGAATTTGTTATTCAAAATCACCATGCAGAAATAGAAGAGGTTGATAGCCATGAAAAAATTCATTGCTAATTCCAATTATCATAGATCAGAAAATGAATTTACAAATCAATATGAGGAAGAAGAATTTGTTGATCTAATGTGTATGTTTGATGACATTCCTTCTTTTGATGATTTGCCTAAATATGATCATTATGATGATAGTTATGTTCTCCAAACTCAATCTAACTTTACAAAGCAATCGAGAAGCTAGTTTGTGGGATGAAGAAACTTAGTTTCGAGATTGAAAGAGAGCAGGTGATCAGCCGATGCGGATCAGCCATGAGAATGAGGAAGAAAGAGCAGAAAATGTGGAAATAAATGAAGATTCTTTACCTCTTTGTTTTGCTTCATTTCGATTCATTAGAGACAACTATCATGTCATCAATAATCAACAATCTTTAGGAATTGTGATCGACAAGAAGATAATGAAACTATTGATCAAGATTTTTGATTTCACAATTGCAATTATCAGTTCCCATTGAAATAAATGATCAAATGACACAAGAAAAGTTCCATACCATTATTTTTTGAATCATTTCAATGTTTAAAGGAAATGTGGTATAACATATTTAATGAAAAGGGATGAGAAACTTGGTGAAGTTTATGAAGTCTCATGAAACCTATATGCTGTAGGTGGCGACGATTTTTCCCAAGTTTTGAGAATCAATAGCGGATATGTTGAATATTGAAGGCATTCAAAGCATTCCTTTTTAACTAACTATGATTTTAGAATCAAGATGATAAAAAGTTCACTTGAGTCAAACATTACAATCGGTAGGAATATCATCACAAATCTTATCTGAAAGTTTTACGGGGAGATAAAGATGAAAATAACATTTCATATTCATGGTATGGAGGCCATCGGAAACGAGATGTACGATTGTTCGGATCGGTTAAACATCAATGTATATATTTTGGAAAGATCCTTTTTATGCAGTTTCTAGAGTCAACAAAGGAAATCAAGTGTTTTTCTTATCCTTTCATTTGTTGACAAGTTTCTAATAGGTGCAGAAGTACAATTTTGATAATCAACAAGAAAATGCCAACAAAATCTATCAAAGTATATAATGCTTGAATGGTTGCATTGTATATTTCATTTTACCTAACTAGCGAGTTGAACGGTAGATTTAGTAGGTAGATGAGTGCTAATAAGCTGAAATTTTGAGCATTTTTTTTTGGATTTTCAATTTTCCGTAGTTTTTTTCATTAAGTTGGTTGAAAATTTTTGTGTGTTGTTTTAGTTTTAGATTAGATTTCGGTTGCGGAAGGCAGAAGACATTTTACTGGTTCACCAAGGTCAATGGATAGGGACAACTGACTTTGTTGTTCTTGTTTTCACCGGAAAAGCCATCCCCAAGTGGAGCCGGTGTTAGACTCCTATACCGGTAAGGTGTCATTTTCATGATTGACTTGTTGAACTATGCAATATGTTCAAATCTTATTCTTGTTGCAAGGTGTTCCATATTCTTAAAAAATCAAAAAATCAAAAAATTTAAAAAAAAAAGTAAGGGTATACCCTAAAAGAAAAATCAAAGAGGGTAGAAAAGAATAAAATTGGCCAAAAAAAAGTGAAAGAAAATGAACCCACCAAAAAGAAAGAGACCAAGGAGGATAATATGATCTAAATGCCACTACTTTTTCTACGATGTAATAAACAAAATTGTGTGCAGCTTGTCAAACTTTTGCCACAATTAATGAAGAGTCCAAACTCTTTAAGCTTGACTCATTTATTTTTCAATTTTATGTTGTAGAATAGAGAATAAATATCTTGCAAAAAGTTTAATCTTGGCGAGATAAGTAGATAGGTAGAATGAATAAAATGTACTCAACAGTTTAAAAAATGAGCCTTTGGATGTAACAATAAGTGTAAACTTAGATAGGTTGCCATGTAAAGAAAGAAGATTGATATGGGTTTGCCGGTCTAAGTGCACCCTAATAAAGAAGAGAAAATGGTAGGGTAAAGTAAGTAGAGGTAGGTACATGTTGTTCGCAATTACATGTGATGAATGATGGTTCTAAGTAATTAATTTTACTTTCATCACAAGTACAAAGGCAGTCTACATTGGGGAAAAGTTCATGACAAAGCAAGTCGAGGTGTGCTTCCCTTCATTTTCCCTAAAGATTTCACTAATTTCCCCTAAGTGCTAAGGTATTTGAAGATTAGAGGCTCAGGAATTTCTTTGACTTTTGGAGGGACGGACATAGGCCCAATAATTGAAAGACCTAAGTACTTGAAATCATCCACTATCACATTCATTCACCTCTCCAAAATCTCTCTCCAAGTAAAATTCCTATTTTACTTATGAAAAGTCTTCAATTTTTCATGAAAAGCCCTCAAAATCACTTTTTTATTCTAAATCTGAATGATGAAGGTATTATAATGCAATTTACTTTCCAAATCTTCACTTTCTTAGCTAATATAAAGTATTTTGAGTTGACATTTTCCCTTTGTCATATTAACTCTAATTTATATATTAACTCCCTATGAAAATCACCTTCTCCTATTATATATAAATCATTTTATAGTAATATCCCCAAAACCCTTATATTATCAATTTTTAGCCAAAAGTATTTAAATCCTATTTATTCAAGTCATAAACCCACAATATACCTCCTTTTGGCTAAAATATAACTTTAAATATTATTCTCGCCCCTATGGTAAATAAATCGCATTGATTCAATTACTGTATAATAAAAAATATATGGAAAAATTTTTAAACATGTTTCACGTGTTCAAAACAAAAACAACCCACCAATAAAAACACTCCCGAAGCAATTAATTGATAAATAAACACATCGGCCCCGCCCCATTAAAACCCTATCAACTCCCTGTCCCGTCCACCATTCGATCGGTCACTCCAAGATGCGGCAGTACATCAGATTAATTCCGTTGGCTATCCCCGATGAGCATTAACGCGCGAGAAATGCCAACGGTTTAAAACGGCATGGCCACGATGTCATTCACTGCAGTAGGTGCTTCCCATCTGCTCAATGCCGCCTTCCCTCAAAGCGGTGCGCGGAAAAAAGCGCTTACCACCTCCTCCCCGTGACTCATCTGTTGTACATCTTTTACAGCCGTCATTAATTAAAATCCCCGCCACCCTTTGAATTTGTAAATAAAACGAAAAGAATTTGTGTTTTTTATTATATCATGCACGATTGAACGACCGAGACTCCCATGTAGTAAAACCCTTTGTAACCCAGTACACGCTACTGAAGCCTGCGGTAAACAATTCGAGCATGGTTTACCTCCCAAAAATCATTCTAGATTCCTCCACGGACCTCTCAAAATCAAATGAAACCTTTTCGACCTCCTATAATAATGCTTTTCTTAACAATTTGTTTTGTTTTACGAGGTGATCGGAAGACCACATCCTTGGATAAACGATCTTATGCTAGTCATAAGACTTGTTTACTCTAAGAGTGTTATCAAATCTATTCGAACGGAGATAGAAGATAAAAAATATAGTTGAAAGACAAACAAAGGAAACGGGATATTAAACAATTTACTGTTGTGAGATAGTAAAACCTAAACTACACATTGAAGGTAAAGGACACGATGAAACCGGTTAAAAGAGTATCGGTGGTTAAAGTGTATCGGGTAAAAGTTAAGTGAAAAGTTAAAATGAAGTTACGGAAAGCGAGTCAAAATTAAAACAGTAAAAGTAATTATAGAGGCAGTAAAATGGTAAAAAGAGATAGAAAATAATTTCACCAACATTGAATTTTATCTAAAGTGAAAGTAAAACAGTTAAAAGAACAAAAAAGTGAAAAGATGAAAAACACAACAAGAAAGAACATTTTTGCAGAAATTTAATGTTTTAGTCATTGTATTGCAGAAACTATTGTGATCAATCCAAGATGAATTTTAAAAAACTGAAGGAGGTTTATGTTCTTAAGAGGACCATCTACAAAAACCTCTCTCCCTTTTCTAACAGCTATTATGGTTTTGGAAATATTAAACAATGATGGAAAGCACTTTTTGCAGAAAATACCAATTAAGTCATCATTTTGCAGAGCAGAGTGTGGTAAATAAACAATACATCATACAAAACTGAAGGAGGTTTTTGTTCCAAAGAGTAATATCTACAAAAACCTATCTCACATTTTTCAGAGTCATTTCATAATGAGAGATACATGCACATCGTTACATTTTATTTTTCGGACTACGTAAACTTCTGTTTACACATATTTTTATGAGCCACCATTTGTGCACATAGTGGAGAGGAATTTGGGGAAACGGAAAGAGGGGTTCATCTCACCAACATATTAATATAAAATAAATTCTTTCATGTTTTACATATATATTATGGATTGAGAACTAAAGGTCTCATTGGACCCAAAATTTGCGAATTGTTGGAGGCGAAATTGCACAAAAAAAGGAAGCAATTAGTGACTTGGACGCCTCATCATCGGCTAGAGTTTGGATCAATTCGAATTCTCCCTCTTTGTCATCACCTATCCATACAAAATAGTGCCAAATAGATGCATTAGTTTGAGTGTCCTTTACTTAAAGTTCTATTTATGTAAAATAGTTGGAGAGATTTGTGAACTAATCTTGATATTTTCAAAGATATTTTGGTTAAATTTGTATAAATACTTCATTCTTGAAGTATTGAGGTGAATTCTTCTACTTTGTTGTAACATTCGACTTTTGCATTAAATTGCTTTTGGAGAAATTTCTTTGTAGCTGCAGATGATGAACGAAGCTTCAGAGACTTTTGCGGGGTTCATGTGTGAGACTACGATTCAGTAAGTCATTTCTATCACATGTTTTAAGTTTTATATATGTTTACTACATCCTTTGTGTTTTCATTTCTGAATAATTAACAAAAAAGATTAAATCAGAAATTGCTCAAGTGTACTGCGATTTCAATTGTTATTATTCACAAATTTTTTCTCTAAGCTGGTTATAAACAATGAATTCTTAATTACTCTTGTTTCTCTGGTTTAAGCATTTGATTACTTAGTAAATTCTTAATTGTTCTTTACGGTAATCACTCACTCCCTCGTTTAAACTTATCTTGAAATATTCTTAATTGCCTTTCATCTGTTAAAAATCCAAATTTCCATTCACTTTAATATCCAAAATTGTTCTTTGTTTTGGTTATCTTGCCACTGCAAAGCCATCTTTAGTGTAAAAAATAATCAGAGTAAAACCATCCTTTCGACTCCATGGCCCCAATGATGCAAATGCTCAATCTTGCCCTCAGTGGCGGATTCCACCATTCAAATTCAAACAAAAGCTCTTGGACTTATAACTAGCCTAATATTTTCCTAAGAACAAAGCTAAATTTTAAAAGAGAGCTCTCTGAATCTGGTCAGCTGGGTACGTATCGAAGGTTGGTTGTGGTTACCTCGGACCCCTTTCCTCTTTAACAGCTTCAAGGAAAATGCGGAAGTGATAACATAGTGGCGACTTAGTAGAGGAATGAATCATTTTGAGTGATACTATTATTTATAAACTTCTGAAGCCAGGCTTTGAGGTAGGCCAGTAGCCTTTGGCCCTTTTGCTGCGAATTTATAGTAAATAAATGTTGCTTGATCTATCTCTAGTCTAGCTTATAATGAACTTTGGTTTCAAACATTCAATCGATTTCTCAAGTTCAATAAATCTTTAAGAAAATTTAAATCCAATATCTGAAACCTCTTAAAGAAATTATAGAAGTAGTTTTGAAAATTCATTCAAAAACAAAATAATCAAAAAATACACAAATTTTGGTTTCCTAAAGAACTAACTTCTTCTTCAAAATTGTTTTACGGGTTCATATACGATCTTTGATGGTGGGCAGGTGATCGGACACATAAAGGTTAAAATCATCCACACAGCGACTCCAAATCAATTTCACAATCAAGACTCCACTAGAGGAATGAACCTCAAAGAACAATATGGAAGATCGGGCTTTCCTTGGATCTTAATCAAGACATTATCAAATACCTCATTAGAAATTTTTCAATGTATATTGTATTTTATAGAAGATCTTAAATTAGTTTTTAGTTATTTTCCCTTTGGTGTAAGTAATAATTCTCCTAATCTCTTTGGCGGTTTTCTTATGAATCTAATGATGATCATTTCCAATTAGAAGCCTAAAATAATCGAATTGATCTTACAATCCCCATGCATATATCCTGTGTCATATAAAGTTCCGGATAGATATAAGCCCCTTATTTTACCTCCTATACTCCATGATTTTCCTAAAAAATACTACAAGTATCTTCCTAGATTTGATGGAAGATAGTGTAGCACTTAACATATTCAAGCTTTTTGAGAATTATTTGGATTCATTTGAGATTGATGAAGGTGATGTTAAAATCGGACTTTTTTGCTCTTTCTTTGCCAAAATAGAATAAAGAATTGGTTGAAAAATCTGCCTAATGCTATCTCAAATTTCCGGCGGTTTATCAAACTTTTCCTTGATATATGGATAATCAAAGTTAATCATTTTGTGCTCATGGAAAGAATATAATCAATTAAAAGACATTCAAATGAAACAATACAACAATTTTACGACGATTTAATCAAGTTTATTATTCATTGCCGGAAAATATTAGACCTCCTCACTGATTGACTCTCTTGCATTATCCAAGTGCCTTTGATCCCGAAATAAATTTTGATTAAGAGAAAGAGATCCAAAAACACTTGTACGGATACGAACATTGCGGTTGACGTGGAAGTTAATCTCCAAATCAAACGGGGAAAAGTTGAAAGCGGAGAAGAAGAGGAAAAGAAAAACATTACGAGTATACTCAACCTTTTGGTAAGAAAACTAGATGAAGGAACACATTAAATCACTATGAAAGATGAATTTTTTATTCAAAATCACCATGAAAGAAATAGAAGAGGTTGATAGCCATGAAAAAATTCATTGCTAATTCACAATTATCATAAATCGGAAAATGAATTTACAAATCAATATGAGGAAGAAAGAATTTGTTGATCTAATGTGTATGTTTGATGACATTCCTTATTTTGATGATTTGCCTAAATATGATCATTATGATGATAGTTATGTTCTCCAAACTCAATCTAACTTTACGAGCAATCGAAGCTAGTTTGTGGGATGAAGAAACTCGGTTTTAGCGAGATTGAGAACGGTGATCATCGTCTGTGAGATCAACCATGAGAATGAGGAAGAAAGAGCGAGAAAATGTGGAAACAAGTGAAGATTCTTTACCTCTTTGTTTTGCTTCATTTCAGTTCGTAGAATATCATGTCATCAATAATCAACAATCTTTAGGAATTGTGATTGACAAAAAAGAATATAATGAAACTATTGATCAAGAGATTTTTTAGTTTCTAATTCATAGGTTATCTAGTTCCCATTGAAATAAATGATCAAATGACACAAGAAAGTTTCCATACCATTATTTTTGAATCATTTCAATGTTTAAAGGAAATGTGGTATAACATATTTAATGAAAAGGATGAGAAACTTGGTGAAGTTGGGGAGCCTCATGAAATATATGTTGTAGGTGGCGACCATTTTTCCCAGTTTTCGGGGATCAATAGCGAGATGTGTTGAATATTGAAGCAGTCAAAAGCATTCCTTCAATCTTCTTTATGATTTTTAAATGAATCAAGATGATAAAGGATTCAGCAGTCCAACATTACAATCGATACGAATATCATCACAAATATTATGCGAAAGTTTACGGGGAGATAAAGATGAAAATAACATTTCATATTCATGGTATGGAGGCCATCCCGAGCAGTTAATAGGTTGTTCAAGATCAATTAAACATCGGTGTATATATTTTGGAAGATCCTTTTATGCAGTTTCTAGAGTCAACAAAGGAAATCAAGTGTTCCTTATCCTTTCATTTGTTGACAAGTTTCTAATAGGTTGCGAAGTACAATTTTGATAATCAACGAGAAAATGCAACAAAATCTATGTAAGTACATAATGCTTGAATGGTTGCATTGGATATTTCATTTTACCTAACTGAGTTGAGCAGTAGATTTAGTAGGTAGATGAGTACTAATAAACTCGAGAATTTTGAGCATTTTTTTTGAGTTTTCAATTTTCAGCTAGTTTTCATTAAGTTGGTTTGAAAATTTTTGTGTGTTTGTTTTAGTTTGATTAGATTTGATTTCTGGAAAGAACATAAGACATTCTTAGTTTCACCAAGGTCAATGGATGAGGACAAGCTGACAACCTCTTTGTTCTTGACTTTTCACGGAAAAACCATCCCCAGAATGGAACGGTGTTAGACTCTTATATCAATAGGTGTCACATTTTCATGACTGACTTGTTGAACTATGCAATATGTTCAAACCTTATTCTTGTTACCCAAAAGGTGTTCCATATTCTTAAAAAATCAAAAAATCAAAAAATTTAAAAAAAGTAAGAGGTATACCACGAAAAAATAAAAGGGTAGAAAGAATAAAATTGGCCAAAAAAGGTGAAGAAAATGAACCCCACCAAAAGAAAGGCCAAGAAAAGTGTCTTGATCTAAATGCCACTACTTTTTCTCGATGTAATAAACAAAATTGTGTGCGGCTGTCAAACTGCCTGATTGCTGAAGAATCAGAAACTGTTTAAACTTGACTCATTTATTTTTCAATTTTATGTTGTAGAATAGAGAATAAATATCGACCAAAAGTTTAATCTTGGCAGATAAGTAGATAGGTAGAATGAATAAAAGGTGCTCCTTGAGTTTAAATTGAGCCCTTGGATGTAATAAGTGTAGATTTAGATAGAGTTTCCATGTAAAGAGAAGAAGATTATGGGTTTGCCGGTCTGAGTACTTACCCCTATTAAAGAAGAAAAATGGTAGGAGTAAAGTAAATGGTAGGTAGATGTTTGTTGCAGAATTACGTGTGATGAATGATGGTTCTAAGTGTGTTCAATTTTACTTTCATCACAGAGTACAAGCGAATACTACATTGGGAAAAGTTCATGACAAAGCAAAGTCAAGATTATTAACTTCCCTTTCATTTTCCCTAAATATTTCACTAATTTCCCCTAAGTGCTAAGGTATTTGAAGATTAGAGGGGCTCAAGGCATTTCTTTGACTTTTGGAGGGACCGGACCCTTGGCCCATTAATTGAAAAGACCTAAGTACTTGAAATCAAATCTCTCTCCAAGTAAAATTCTATTTTACTTGGGAAAATCCTTCAATATTTCATGAAAAGCACTCAAAATCACTTTTATTCTAAGTCTGAATGATGAAGGTATTATAATGCAATTTACTTTTCAAATCTTCACTTTCTTAGCTATTATAAAGAGTATTTTTGAGTTGACATTGTCCCTTTGTCATATTAACTCTAATTTATATATTAACTCCTATGAAAATCACCTTCTCTAATATATATAAATCATTTTACAGAAAAGTATCCCCAAAACCCTTATATTATGACTTGCACCTTCTAAAAGTATTTAAATCCTATTTATTCAAATCAAAAACCCCCAATATACCCCCTTTTTGGCTAAAATATAATAACTTTAAATATTATTCTGCCCCCTATGGTAAATAAATCGCATTGATTCAATTAACACAATATAATAAAAATATATGGAAAAATTTTAAACATGTTTTTCGTGTTTAAAACAAAAACAACCCACCAATCAAACCTCCCCGAAGCAATTAATTGACAAATAAACATGTTGACGCACCATTAAAACCCTATCAACTCCTGTCGAGTCCATCGTTTGATGGGGGTCATTTGCAAGATGACGGTATCGTTAATTGTTCTTTGGCCATCCCGATCTGGCTTGTGCGAAATGCACCAGGCGGTTTTAAAGTAGTACCATGGCCACGTGTCACATTAAGATTACGTGGAATACGCTGCCCATCCGCTCAATACGCCTTCCTAGCGGTGCGGAAAAAACAGCTACCACCTCCCCCCCTAAGTGACTCATCCCCATTTGTATACTTGGCGTCATTGATAAAACCCATACACTTTTAATTTGTAAATAAAACGAAAAAGAATTTGTGTTTTTTTATTATATCGTGCACGATGAACGACCGAGACTCCCATGCGATGGAAACCCTTTGTAACAAAGCTGCCACGCTACGAAGCCTCGGTAACCAATTCGAGCATGGTTTACCTCCCAAAAATCATTCTAGATTCCTCACAGACCTCTCAAAATCAAATGAAACCTTTACCCCGACCTCCCATGCAAACCAATGCTTTCTTAACAATTTGTTTTGTTTTGGTCGTCAGAAGACCACATCCTTGGATAAGTCTTAATACTAGTCATAAAGACTTGTTTACTCTAAGAGTGTTATCAAATCTATTCAAGCAGATATGGAAGATAAAACATATAGTTGAAAGACAAGCAAGAAGCAAGGATATTAAACATTTTAACGACTGAAATAGACGTTAAAAACACAAACTACACATTGAAGGTAAAAGGACACAATAAAGAACGATTTAAAGAGTATCGGTGGTTAAAGTGTATCGGGGTAAAATTTAAGTGAAAGTTAAAAATGCGATTCTGAGTCAAGAGCAAATAGTAAGTAATTACGGAGGGTAGTAAAATGGTAGAAAGAATGAAAAATAATTTCACCAACATTGAGTTATCTAAAGTGAAAGTAAAACAGTTAAAAAAACAAAAAAAGTGAAAAGATGAAAAACACAACAAGAAGGAACATTTTTGCAGAAATTTAATGTTTTAGTCGTTGTTTTGCAGAAACTATTGTGATCAATCCAAGATGAATTTTGCAAAGATAAAGGAGGTTTATGTTCTTAAGAGGACCATCTACAAAAACCTCTCTCACTTTTCTAACAGCTATTATGGTTTTGGAAATATTAATGGTTTTGGAAATATTAAACAATGATGGAAAGCACTTTTTGCAGAAAATACTAGTTAAGTCATCATTTTGCAGAGAAGATTGTGGTAAATCAAAAATACATCATACAAAACTGAAGGAGGTTTCTGTTCCTAAGAGACATATCTACAAAGAACTATCTCACTTTTTTGCACAGTGATTTTATAATGAGAGATACATGCACATCTTTATAGGTTATTTTTCAGACTCTGTAAAAATCTGTTTTACACATATTTTTGCAGAGCCGTTTGTGCACAGCTATAGAGGAATTTGGGGAAACGGAACGAGGTTCATCTCACCAACATATTAATCTACAATAAACTCTTTCGCTTTTTACATATCTATTACGGATTGAGAAATAAAAATGTCTTGTTGGACCCAAAATTTGCAGAATTGTTGGAGCAGAATTGCACAAAGAAAGGAAGCAGTTAGTGACTTGGACGCCTCATCATCAACTAAGAGTTGGATCCAATTCTAATTCTCCTCTTTGTCATCACCTATCCATACAAAATAGTGCCAAATAGATGCATTAGTTTGAGTGTCCTTTACTTAATTTCTATTTATGTAAAATAGTTGGAGAGATTTGTGAACTAATCTTGATATTTTTTCAAGATATTTTGGATTTAGAATTTGTATAAATACTTCACTCTTTGAAGTATTGGTGGATTCTTCTACTTTGTTGTAACATTGACTTTTGGAATAAAGTGCTTTTTAGAAATTTCTTTGTGGCTTGTTGGATGATGAATTGAAATGAGACTTGCAGATTCATGTGTGGTTCTGATTCGATAAGTCATTTTTCTATCTTGTGTTTTAAGTTTTATATATGTTTACTACATCCTTGTGTTTCATTTCGAATAATTAACAGGATTAAATCAGAAATTGTTTAAGTGTACTCTGATATCAACTGTTATTATTCTAATTTTTTTCCTCTAAACTGGTTATAAACAATGAATTCTTAATTGCTCTTGTTTCTATGGTTTAAGCATTTGATTACTTAGTAAATAATTCTTAGTTGCTCTTTATTGGTAATCACTCACTTTCCCTCGTTTAAACATGTTGAAAGATTCTTAATTGCCTTTCATCTATTTAAAAAATCCATTCCATTCACTTTAATATCCAAAATTGTTCTTTGTTTCGGTTATCTTGCCTGTGAAAACCATCTTTAATGTAAAAAACTAATCCGAGTAAAACCATCCTTTCGACTCCATAGCCCAGTAGTGCGGAAATACTCAATCTTGCCCTCATTGGCGGATTCCACCATTCAAATTCAATCAAAAACCCTGGACTTATAACTAGCCTAATATTTTCTAAGAACAAAGCTAAATTTTAAAAAGGAAGGCCCTCCTGCGGATCACAGTTGGCTAGATTAAATATGCGAAGGTTGGTTTGTGTTCTCGAACCACCATCATTCAACAACTTCAAGGAAAATACGAGTGATAACATAGTGGCGACTCATTTGAGGAATGAATCATTTTAATTGTTACTATTGTTGCTTATAAACTACGGAGACGAACTGAAGATCGACGGAGGTAGCCTTTGAGCTGCTTTTATGCATAATTGCATAGTAAATAAATGTTGCTTCGATCTATGTCTGGTCTGGCTTATAAACTAAACTTTGGTTTCAAACATTCAATCGAGTTTCTCTAGTTCAATAAATCTTTTGAAAATTTAAAATCCAATATACGAAACCTCTTAAAGAAATTATAGAAGTTGTTTTAAAATTCATTAAAAAACAAAATAATCCTAAAATACTCAAATTTTTGGTTTTCTGGAGAACTAATTTTTTCTTCAAAATTGTTTCTGATTCGGTCGATCTATGATGGTGGACGATGATACGGACACACAAAAGTTAAATCATCTACCGACGACTCCAAATCAATTTCATAATCAATACTCCTTTAGAGGAATAGACCTCGAAAGAACAATATGGAAAGATCGAGGCTTTCAACTTGGATCTTAATCCGAGACATTATGTTCTTTCTCATTAAGGAAATTTTGATGTATATTGTATTTTATAAGAAGATCTTAAATTAGTTTTTAGTTATTTTCCTTTGAAGATTGTAAGTAATAATTCTCCTAATCTCTTTGAGCGGCTTTCTTATGAATCTAATGATGATCATTTCCAATTAAAAGCCTCAAATAATCAGACGATCTTACAATCTGTACATATGTCCACATGTCATATAAAGTTCCGGATAGATATAAGCCCCTTATTTTCATTATGCCATGATTTTCCTAAAAATACTACAAGTATCTTCCTAGATTTGATGGAGAGAATGGTATCAGCTTGCCCAAAAAACATATATTCAAGGTTTTGAGAATTATTTGGATTCATTTGAGATTGATGAAGATGATGTTAAAATCAGACTTTTAATAACAACTTGCAAAATAGAATAAAGAATTGGTTCAAAAATGCGCACAATGCTAGCATCTCAGAATTTCCGGCGGTTATCAAACTTTTCCTTGATAGATGGATAATCAAAGTTAATCATTTTGTGATCATGGAAAGATATAATCAATTAAAAGACATTCAAATGAAACAATACAACAACTCTACGACGATTTAATCAAGTTTATTCGTGCCGGAAAATATTAGACCTCCTCATGATTGACTCTCTTGCATTATCCAAGTGCCTTTGATCCGAAATAAATTTCGATTAAAGAGAAAAGAGATCCAAAAACACTATAGGATACGAGAACATTGCGGTTGACGTGGAAGTTAATCTCCAAATCAAACGGAAAGTTGAAAGCGAGAAGAAGAGGAAAGAAAAACATTACGGGGGTAAAACTCAACCTTTTGGTAAGAAAACTAGATGAAAGAACAGTAGAGATCACTATGAAAGATGAATTTTTTATTCAAAATCACCATGAAGAAATAGAAGAGGTTGATAGCCATGAAAAAATTCCTGCTAATTCCAATTATCATAGATCAGAAAATGAATTTACAAAATCAATATGAGGAAGAAGAATTTGTTGATCTAATGTGTATGTTTGATGACATTCCTTCTTTTGATGATTTGCTAAATGTAGTCATTAACAGAGTGATAGTTGTGTTCTCCAAACTCAAGCTAATTTTACGGGCAATCGGAAGCTAGTTTGTGGGATGAAGAAACTCGGTTTGACAGATTAGAGAACGGTGATCGGCCGATGCTGAGGATCAACCATGAGAATGAGGAAAGAGCATAAAATGTGAAAATAAATGAAGATTCTTTACCTCTTTGTTTTGCTTCATTTCAGTTCATTAGAGACAACTATCATGCCATGATAATCAGAAATATTTAGGAATTTTGATTGACAACAAATAAGATAATGAAACTATTGATCAAAGATTTTTCAGTTTCACAATTACGGTTATCAATTCCCATTGAAATAAATGATCAAATGACACAAGAAAGTTCCATACCATTATTTTTTGAATCATTTCAATGTTTAAAGGAAATGTGGTATAACATATTTAATGAAAGGATGAGAAACCTTGTGAAGTTTATGAAGTCTCATGAAACCTATATGTTGTAGGTGGAGCCATTTTCCCAAGTTTTTTCGGAATCCAATAGCGATTATGTTGAATATTGAAGGCATTAAAACATTCCTTTATTAACTAACTATGATTTTCAGAATCAAGATGATAAATGATTCAACGGTCAAACATTACAATCGGTAGAATATCATCACAAATCTTATCGAAAGTTTGGGGGAGATAAAGATAGAAATAACATTTCATATTCATGGTATAAAGGCCATCCAAAATAGATGTACGATTGTTCATATCGGTTAAACATCGGTGTATATATTTTGGAAGATCATACTGTCTGATTTAGAGAAGTCAACAAAGGAAATCAAGTGTTTCCTTATCCTTTCATTTGTTGACAAGTTTCTAATAGGTTGCGAAGTACAATTTTGATGTCAGCAAGAAAATGCAACAAAATCTATCGAAATTACATAATGCTTGAATGGTTGCATTGGATATTTCATTTTACCTAACTGAGTTAAGCAGTAGATTAAGTAGGTAGATGAGTGCTAATAAGCTCGGGAATTTTGAGCATTTTTTTAGTTTTTAATTTTTCGACTAGTTTTTCATTAAGTTGGTTTGAAAATTTTTTTGTGTATTGTTTAGTTTCGAGTTAGATTTCAGTTTGCCGAAGACGAGAAGACATTTGCGTTCCTCAAGGTCGATGGATGAGGACAAGCCGACCTATTGTTCTTGACTTTTCACCGAGAAAAGTCATCCCCAAGTGGAGCCGGTGTTAGACTCCTATACCAATAGGTGTCATTTTTCATGATTGACTTGTTGAACTATGAAATATGTTCAAACCTTATTCTTGTTTCAAAAGGTGTTCCATATTCTTAAAAAATCAAAAAATCAAAAAATTTAAAAAAAATGAAGTGTATACCCTAAAGAAAAATCAAAGGGTGAAAAGAATAAAATTGGCCAAAAAAAGTGAAAAGAAAATGAACCCCACCAAAACAAAGGCCAAGGAAAGTGTACAGTCTAAATGCCACACTTTTTTGCTCTATTGTAATAAACAAAATTGTGTGCGGCTTGTCAAACTTTGCACTTACAATTTATAAAAAGAGTCAAACTGTTTTAAACTTGACTCATTTATTTTCAATTTTATGTTGTAGAATAGAGAATAAATATCTGACCAAAGGTTTAATCTTGTGAGATAAGTAGATAAGAGTAGAATGAATAAAAAGGTGCTCAACGGTTCGCTGAGCCCTTGGATGTAATAAGTGTAGACTTAGATAGGTTTTCCATGTAAAAGATAAAGAAGATTGATATGGGTTTGCCGGTCTAAGTGCACCCTAATAAAGAAAGAGAAAATGGTAGGGTAAAGTAAGTAGGGTAGGTAGATATTTGTTCTTGAGAATTACATGCTGATGAATGATAGTTCTAAGTGTGTTCAATTTTACTTTCATCACAAGTACAAAGAAATGAGATACTACATTGGGGAAAAAGTTCTGACAAAGAAAAGTCAGATTATTAACTTCCTTCATTTTTCCTAAAAGATTTCACTAATTTCCTCTAAATGCTAAGGTATTTGAAGGTGGGGAGCTCAAAGCATTTCCTTGACTTTTGGAGAATGGGACCCTCGGCCCAATAATTGAAAAGACCTAAGTACTTGAAATCATCCACTATCACATTCATTCACCTCTCAAAATCTCTCTCCAAGTAAAATTCTATTTTACTTGGGGAAAATCCTTCAATATTTCATGAAAAGCCCTCAAAATCATTTTTATTCTAAGTACGAATAATGAAGGTATTATAATACAATTTACTTTTCAAATCTTCACTTTCTTAGCTATTATAAAGTATTTTGAGTTGACATTGTCCTTTGTCATATTAACTCTAATTTATATATTAACTCCCTATGAAAAATCACCTTCTCCTATTATATATAAATCATTTTATAGTAATATCCCCAAAACCCTTATATTATGAATTTTTAGCCAAAAAAGTATTTAACTCCTATTTATTAGAATCAAAACCACAATATACCCCCTTTTGGCTAAAATATAACTTTAAATATTATTTATACATACCTATGGTAAATAAATCGCATTGATTTAATTCTTGTATAATAAAAAATATATGGAAAAAATTTTAAACATGTTTCGTGTTTAAAACAAAAACAACCCACCAATCAAAAACTCTCCCGAAAGCAATTAATTGATAAATAAACACATCGGGCCGCACCATTAAAACCCTATCAACTCCATGTCCCGTCCACCATTCGATCGGTCGCTCCAAGATCGACGACTATACGATCACTCCTTTGGCCATCCCCGATCCGAGCATTAACACGCGAAATGCCCGCAGTTCATGATGCCATGGCCACGTGTCATTCGTTGTCTCGTCCTTTGCCCATCCTCTCAATACCGCCTTCCTGACGGTGCGGAAAAAACCGCTTACCACCTCCCCCTCGTGACTCATACGCATCGTACATGCTAACGTCATTAATTAAAACCCGCCACCCTTTGATTGTAAATAAAGCGAAAAGAACTTGCATTTTTATTATATCATGCACATTGAACGACCGAGACTCCCATCAACTAGTAAAGTACTTTGTAGCTTGATGTTGCGCTACACCGAAGCCTCACAGTGGCAATTCGAGCATGGTTTACCTCCCAAAAAAATCGTCTAGATTCACTCCACATACCTCTCAAAATCAAATGAAACCTTTTTGACCTACACAAAACCAATGCTTTCTTAACAATTTGTTTTTTTGTTTTACGATCGAAGATACATCCTTGGATAAGCAGTCTTAATACTAGTCATAATACTTGTTTATAAGAGTGTTATCAAATCTATTCAAACGAGAGATGAAAGATAAAACATATAGTTGAAAGACAAGAAAAGAACGGGATATTAAACAATTTACTGTTGAAACAGACGGTAAAAACCTAAACTACACATTGAAGTTAAAAAGGACACGGTAAAGAATAGTTAGAGTAACGGTGGTTAAAGTGTATCGAGGTAAGAAGTTAGAGTGAAAGTTAAAATGAAGTTACGGAAAATGATCAAAGGTAAAAGCTTGATAAAAAGTAATTACGGAGGCGGTAAAATGGTAAAAAGAAGTAAAAATACTTTCACCAAGTTTGAATTTTATCTAAGTGAAAGTAAAACGATTAAAAAAAGAACAAAAAAGTGAAAAGATGAAAAACACAATAAGAAGGAACATTTTGCGAAATTTAATGTTTTAGTCATTGTTTTGCGAAACTATTGTGATCAATCAAAGATAGATTTGCAAAAATGAAGGAGGTGCATGTTCTTAAGGGGACCATCTACAAAACTCTCTCTCACTTTTCCTAACAACTATTATGTTTTTGGAAATATTAAACAATGATGGAAAGCACTTTTGCGAGAAAATACCAGTTAAGTCATCATTTTGCGGAAAGATTGTGGTAAATCAAAAATACATCATAAAAAATAAAGAGTTTTTTGTTCCTAAGAGACATATCTACAAAAAACTATCTCACTTTTTACGGTGATTTCAGAATGAGAGATACATGCACATCTTTACATGCTATTCGGAACTGCAGCAAACTCTTGTTTTACACATATTTTGCGAGCCTTTTTTGTGCACGGCTAGAAAGAATTTGGGGAAAGCTGAAAAGTTTTATCTCACCAGCATATTAATCTACAATAACCTCTTTCACTTTTTAGATATCTATTATGGATGAGAAATACAAAGGTCTCGTTGGACCCCAAATTTGGAGAATTGTTGGACGAGAATTGCTGAAAAGGAAGCGATTAGTGACTTGGACGCCTCATCATCAACTAAAGAGTTGGATCAAATTCGAATTCTCCTCTTTGTCATCACCTGTCCATACAAAATAGTGCCAAATAGATGCATTAGTTTGAGTTTCCTTTACTCAGAAAGTTCTATTTATGTAAAATAGTTGGAGAGATTTGTGAACTAATCTTAATATTTTTTTCAGATATTTAGTTTAGAATTTGTATAAATACTTCACTCTTTGAAGTATTGAGGTGGGTCTTCTACTTTGCTGTAACATTGACTTTTGGAATAAAGTGCTTTTGGAGAAATTTCTTTGTGGCTTGCTAGATGATGAATTGAAGCTCAAGACTTTTTGCAAGATTCATGTGCCGGTTTCTAGGTTCAATAAGTCATTTCTATCCTATGTTTTAAGTTTTATATATGTTTACTACATCCTTGTGTTTTCATTTGAATAATTAACAAAAGGATTAAATCTGGAAATTGCTTAAGTGTACTGCGATTTCATTGTTATTATTCTAATGTTTTCCTCTAAGCGGGTTATAAATAATGAATTCTTAATTGCTCTTGTTTCTTTGGTTTAAGCATTTGATTACTTAGTAAAGAATTCTTAATTACTCTTTATTGGTAATCACTCACTTTCCTCGTTTAAACATGTTGAAAGATTATTAATTGCCTTTCATCTATTTAAAAAATCCATTCCATTCACTTTAATATCCAAAATTGTTCTTTGTTTTGGTTATCTTGCCTGCAAAGCCATCTTTAGTGTAGAAACTTAATCCGATAAAGCCATCGTTTCGACTCCATGGCCCAATGGTTTGAAATACTCAATCTTTCAGTGGCGGATTCCACCATTAAATTCAAACAAAAACCTTGGACTTATAACTAGCCTAATATTTTCTAAGAACAAAGCTAAATTTTAAAATAGAAGGCCACTCTCTGGATACAAAATTGGCTAGATTACGTATACGAAGGTTGGTTTATCGTTACCTGGACCAACACACTCTTCCAACAACTTCAAGGAAAATGCGAGTGATAACGAGGTGATAACTTAGGATGTACCCATACTTGCCTTTAAAGAGCCCATTTGTACCAATTCATCTCTTTCTTCCTGAGTAAGGGGTGATGGGGTGTTTCGGCTTGAAGTCATCGCTAGGGATGTGGATGGTGGGATGGGATGACTACTGCTAAATGAGATGAACTTGGGGATAGGTCGGCGGCTCTAAGATGGAATCAATGGAGGATCGGGAATATCTTCCGGTTGCGGATTCGTAGGCTTTCGGGGATTTCTTGGGGATTTTCAGCTTCTTGGGATATTTTGGGGGCTTACAGTAAGGGTGGTTTATTTTAGAGGGGGTTTTCTTTGAGCAAACCTATCTGAATTAATAATTGATGAGGCGATGATGGGTAAGGGGCAGTGATGGGAATTTCACCCGAGTCTACGGTAATATGACATATTTTTAATACATCGACGGATAATAAGGAATGTTGACTGATCGACCATGCCGCAAATGGCTCATTAAAACAAAATTGTGTTTGATAAACTACACAGTACCACCCCTTGCAAGTTGTGTTCTTGACAAATTCAGCTACCTTTGGCCATGGAGGAGGTAATGAATGCGGGGCCTATGACCTTTAATCTTAACTTTGTTCTACGGAAGAAATCTGCTATCGTTTAGGATGATTTGTTTCCCTGCGGAACCATCGAGCACTGTGGCCAGAGGCAATCTCGAAACTTGTGCTATATCTTCTTCTATGACCGAAGTCGGATCCCTTGGACTATGGAGTGATCCTCCTCTGAAAATTTTGCGCAAACTCCAAAGAAGCATTTGAGGATCAAATTCTACTAGCCTCTCAAAATATGTGATCCATCACACCCTGAAAGATTTGGTAAGCCTGCGGAAATAATTCGAAGAGCCATGGAGCTAGGCTCATGTCGATAGCCGAGCCTCCATAGCTACTAACTTGAGTCAAATGCAAAGGCGTAGAGAGCAGAAACACCGGACTTGATCGGAGGTAATTGTTCTAGTGAGAACATGGTGTATCCCGGCCAGGGAAATACGGCAATTATAAAGAATGGCGGTGGTTTGCATGGGGTGAAATGATGATTTTTGTTTTTAGAAATCCCCCCTACGTGCGGTGGAAATGATTGTTTTGAATGTACGGGTGATATAATCATGATGGGAAAGATCTTCTCTTTATACTACGATTCAAATTGTATTACATAAAATCCACTTGCCTTATATTTTCCCTTTGTTACGTAATTCGAAGTATAGAGTGCTTGTTCATAGTGACTTAATATTGATGAAGAATTTTTAGAATTATACGACATATAAAGGGAGATGATACTAGAGTCCTCTTTGAATCATAGGAGGATGATAGTAAATAGACAATATTGCAAAGGAAAATTTGAAGAACTTGTGAAATAGAGGGAAAGGAAGGGTGTTTAACGATGGGAAGATAAATGACAGTTCTTTGAAGTGGTGTTTGTGTGATAGAAAAATAGATGACATGTTCTTGAAAGTGGTGTTTTGACAATGGAAAAATAAGGGAAATGTTGCTGAAATGTGATGATTTAGTACTAGGGAAATTGGGGAAGTACTTGTTGAAGGATGATATTTCTTGATGGGGAACATGAAATGTTGGTGAAGAATGGTATTTCGATAGTGGGTAGAATAGGGGAAATGATATGAAAAGGGAAAAGGGGTAAAGGTGTAGTGACAAAGAATTAATGAGAGTAAGTAGACAAGATAGGGGAGACAAAGCTTCTCAGTTGAAGCTTAGATCTTCATGAAATTGTCCTCATGGTAAGTTCCTCCTTAATTTGAAAAATACAATTGTAACATGTCAACCCTTAATGAGGGATTATTAGTTTTAAATCTAATCTAATACTAGAAATATAAGTGCAGAAAATTAAATGCGTGAGGAGCGAGAGGACTCCTAGAAAAAGATAGTAATGTATTAGTCATGCAAGCTTGTGCCTTAAAATCTTCTTTAGAAATAGGGGCGCTGGTACAGTAAAAACCTATGATGACCATTTACTAGTAGGGTGTTTTAGAATCATCAATTGTTAAAAGTCTTCTTGTTCCCATTGAGGAAAATCAGCATCACTTCCCGCCACGGTCCCAGCCATCTTGTTCGTAACTTACCTTGAAAGTTTTCAAACCGAGAGTCATATAATGAGCCCAATTACCTTTTGGGCTTTGCTTGTGCTTGATAATTTTATCGTGCCACTTCATTCTTTGTTGTTGAATCCTTGGTTGTACGTGAATGGCATCTAATCTCTTTTCATCCAATTAAGCTGCTGCCAACCTAGTGAAAATACTGCACATCGATCCAAATCAAGGTTAACGATTGAAAGCTGATTCTTAAAGTTTTGATTTCAAATTCACAAGAAAAACAACACTTTTACCATAAACCAATTCATGGGAGAAAATCCACAGTATTTCTCCGGGTAGTTCTATAAACCCATGGTGCTTGGGGGAGCCTTTGAGACCAATCACTTCAGGTTATCCTTCTTGTTTTAGTTAGAATGGCTTCTATTACTTTATTTGTACTTTCCACCTACCCATTGGCTTGGGGGGTGGTATGGTGTAGTCATTCTATGATGAATATGATATTTTTGAAGGGTAAATTTAAAACCATGAGAATTGAAGGAGTCCTCCATACGTAACCATCTCTCTAAAGAGTTACGAGATCTAACAAAAGATCTCCTCAAATAAGAAAGCTAGGATAGCTTCTTCATTAGCTCTAATAAGTGCTTTAGCCTCCACCCATTTAGTCCTTTATAATCTGTAGAAACTAATATATAAGTTCTTTGATTGGATGGAGGATTAATGGGTCTGTGAAATCTAAGGCTGATATTTCAAATGGTTCGAGTACTACGGGGTTTAATGGCATTTGATCTCTATGATTAGTTGACCCATTCCGCGACAGTTGTCTGAAAATACATACATATTTCTTTGCATCTTTAAACAATGAGGGCCAATAGTAACCCATCCTCGAAATTTGTGTGTTGTTCTTTTATCAGCAAAATGCCCTCACAGCGGGGAGCCATCATGACAAACTTTTAGTATGTGATGCACCTCATCCTCTCGGATGCATCCGGATTTCATTTGATCAAGCCATGTGTAGAAAATGCACCAACTTATCCAGCTATACCTAGCACTTTGTTGAACAATTCTTCTCTTCCCTATGTGTGGTGTGATGGTAAAATTTCTACCAACCAAATAATTGGCAATGTCGCATCTAGGGAGAGTGAACGGAAATTGCAAATAAATACTCATTAGGAAAGGAATCATCTCTTGGAATATTATTATCAGTTTTTAACCATGAAAATCAGCCACAACATTTTCTTTACACCGGCCGATCTACAATTGTAATATCAAGCTCTAGTATTATTAACAATAACCATCGGTAACTCGAGCATTTGTAGTTGTTCATTAAATACTTAATAACCGAGGTGATCGGTGTGGACAAAAGTAGGATAACCGAGTGATATAATGTCAAAATTTATTAATGGCATAAATTACTACAAGAAATTCCTTTTTGGTAATTGTATAATTAAGCTCGATGAGGGTCATGTTCTTCTTGATAAAATAGATAGCATAAGGAAGATGGTTTCTTCTTGTCCCAAGACAGCTCCTGTTGCGATGTACGAAGCATCGGAAGATATATGAAGGGAGTGCCCAATCGGGGTCCTCTCAAAATAGGAGCAATGAATATGGCGATTCTTGAGTTCTACAAAAGCTTTCGACAAAGATTAGTCCACTTAAATTCAGAATTTTTACATGAGCAACACAAATAAAAGGAGAAGCTATATTAGAAGATTTTTTTAATAAATCTCCTGTAATATCCAGCATGTCCTAAAAAACTTCTCATATTAGTTTGTGTTTTAGGAACGAGGAGAAGATGCAGACCAAACGTATTTTGGATGGTTCCTATTTTGAATACCTTGAGAGATGAAATAAAATGTCCAAGCTTTCTCCTTCACTCATCATCATATGACACTTTTCGTTACTTAGGAGAGCTGAGCTTGTATATAACGTTTAAGTACCTTCTCAAGATTTTGTAATGCATCTTTAAAAGACACACCATAAGGAGTAAAATCATCCATAAATATTTCCATGAATTTCATTCGGCCATATCGAAAAGATTCCTATAACGACCCTATGAAAAGTTGTTGGTGCATTACATAGTCCGAATGGAAAGACTCCTGTAGGCAAAAGTTCCCCAAGGACTAGTCAAAGTGGTCTTGTCTGGTCTTGGGGTGCAATTCTAATTTGGTTATACCCGTTGAATCCATCTAAAAAGAGAAATAATTTCTTTCATCGGACTATCAACCACGATCAATGAATGGTAAAGGAAAGTGGTCCTTTTGAGTAGCTTTGTTTAAGGCTGTAATCAACACACACTCTCCATCTCCCCGTTTTCTTAGGGACTATTACCAATGGGAAACCCATTCACTATCAAATATGGGGTATATAAATCACGCATTAAGCAATTTCTGAAGTTCTTCTTTAACAATTTCTCATAAATTAGGGTTCATTCATCTTTGGGGTTGACGAGGTAATTCGACAACCTTCTTTAATATAAATTCGGTGAGTATAATTCATGAGAGATTCCTTCATATCCGTGTAATCTCATGCGAATGCTTCCTTATTTTCAGAAGTAATAACTTCATTAAACTGCTATGTTTAAACCAAGCTGTTCGTCAGGATTTATATTTAATGTTTTTCCGAGGTTCGATTTACCTTGTTATACTTTTAGGAGATGGTGGTTAATGTGCGAGATAAATCTTGATTCAATCTTTTCACAGGTATGCGTTTCGAAAAGTGCGGTCAATTGATTGTGTGTTTAAGCAATTACGAGAGGAAGTTTGCAAATAAAATTATTGAGTATTTCATCTCACATGTTGTCGTTAGAAGTTAAGGCTTGTCAGATAGTTAAAATAAGTGCAAATAGCATTATCATCATAATCCATCCACACGAATTTTCATTATTAATTATGGGTGTAGCATGAGATAAGAGTAAAATTTGTTTAGTTTCATAACCATTAGAAATTTTCATTGAGCCCGGATCTCTGACTAATAAAGAATACATTGTGGCTAGCCATGGCTTCTAAGTCAAGGATGTCCCCCCAACTTTGTTTTAGTTTTCTTAATACTACAAATCATTTGTAGGTAATTCCGAGTTCAGCAGAGATAACTAGATCTTCAAAAATTCCTTCTAGTTTAATTGTAGAACGGTCAGCTAACTCTGGATGGATTGGTGTATCTCTAATGGTGTTATTAAATTTAACAAGCCTTATTGAAGTTTCGAGAGTCATAATGTTTATTGCGGCATCTAAATCTACCAAAACTTGAGGAATTATCATTTTACCAATTTGAAATGTCACGGTAAGGATGGCAGTCACCATATTTTGCAGGAGGGGTTTTTCAGGACATTAATGCAAATAGATCACCCATAACATATTTGTAAGGGAGTCTTTAGTCTTTCTACCGAGTTTCTGTACAAATGTCCTCATGGTTCTAGCATAAATTGGTACATCTCTTAGTGCCTGTAAAGTGGAATTTTAACATACAAGTTTTGCATTCCCTAAAGATTAAAAGCGAGTGTTTCGAGGGCGTTTTGTTAAAACTAAACGCTGGAATGGTGGCTTTGTTATTTATTTATCCTTGTGAGGGTGGTTGTGCTTCTTTATTAGTAATTATGTTTCTCGGTTTTCATCTTTATCGGAATCATAAGAGAGTTATATCATCTATGATAGGTTCTACTATTTTCCCGAATCTCAAATGAATATCATCACATTGCATAGTAGAAAATGTAGGTTGATTACGGAATATGTTTACAACTTTATTATTGGGGTTAGGATTTGATTTCTTTATAGGTAGCTAGGGGTCTCATTTGATTATTTGGTGGAGCTCTGTGTTGGTAGAGCGATGGTTGTTGAAATTGAGGAAATTGATTTGGATACGGAGTTGTTGGCTTCTCAATTTGAATTCCATGGATTAAGAAGGTGGATGTTGTGGGGGGCCAAGGTCACATTTGCGGGATCAACAAAGGAGGGGCTGTTTGTTGCATGGGTGGGTAGTTCATCGATTAAAGAGTGGAGTGTGCATTTGGTTAAAGGGAAGATGATTTAATACATTGAAGAAGGATAATTATTCCAACGATTAGAAGATGTAAATGGCATGCTAGAATTCATACCTTTTCCTCTTGGTTGCCATTGTCTTCTTGTGTTAGCAAATTAAGCTGTGACTTCTTCTTCGGTAGGCTGAGTGTTGCCTTTATTCCGGTAGAGAGGGACATTGTTGTGTTTCATGATCTTTCTCACAAAGTGCTGATTGGTATCTTGTCCAATGGGCATTCCCTTAGTGGATGTTTATCTCGCATTTAGGGGCCCAGACGACTGATGCTTACACTTCGACACCTTCTTTTTAACTGCCAGGTGTCAATTTGTGAAGCAAAATAACTTAACATTTCAGTTTTAAATTCTTCAAGTAAATTACCTATTTCAGCTCTTGTTGCTCCCCCTTTGGTGATTTACGAACTCTTGAATAAGTAGGATCTCTTGTTACTTGCTTTCTATTCCTTGCGGCTCCTCTTGAACATCTTTTACGAGTTCAACAATCTCATCATATGATTCTTTGGATATATCTCATTTGCCAAGCATGTTTAGCATGTCTAAACAATCGTCACTTAATCCTCTAAGTAATATTTTTTTACGAATTTCTTTACTTACATTCGGATGATCAAATCTCTGAGATTATCTGCCAGTCTTTCCACTATAGTCCTCCAAATTCTCGTCGCCTTTTGTGCCATGTTGAATAATTCCTCCTCTTTTCTCTTGTTCGACAATAATCTTGATATTTAACGAAATTTACGTTTCATCTGTTCCCATCGTGATTACACAGCCTTCCAAAATAACGAACCGTCTTAACGCATTTCCTTTAATGTTCTTGGAAAGCAGTTCCAACACGAGCATTAGTAACATAGTCATAACCCATGTGCTATATCAAATTCAAAAAGAATTCATCGGATCTTGAGAGGGATAAACATGGAAGTTGAGTCAGGCGACAATGGAATATTCTTCATAGGAGTTGCTCCTCTAGGAGATCACTGATAATCCAAGGTAGAGAGAGAATTTTCATCCCTTTCCTTCTCCTTCGGATCTATAGTCCTCCATAAAGAATTCTTCATTGTTTCCTTCCATTGTTTGATCTTCCTCTTGCCTTGCTCGATCCTCAAAATCTTCTACGTTCCACAATGTTTTCCACTAGTCATCCAATATCTTAAATTTAATTCCTCAACATTCTCTGCTGATTCCTTAGCACTTTCTTCTGATTCTTGTCTTGTCTGGTTCTTTACTATCTATTACCGGTTCCTCTACGTTTTCGGGGCTCACAACTATACATTTTGTAATCGATTGAGGAGCGTTGAGGTTTTGGTCTTTGAGAGCTTAATCTGCTGTGGCGATTCGGCCTTTGACACAATTTCGTCAATAAAAGTCTTTCTTCCTCCCCTTCCTTGCCCCTTGCCACCTATAGGGTTAGTTTCTTAAATTTGGGTTCCACGTCCTCTCATACAATTTGCACATCTAGAAATAAAACATCAATACTTTTGAAATCTATAATTTCCTTCACCAACACTTGGCTTTAAAATGTTAGCAAATTACTTTAATTGTTTTAACAATTCAAGCACCACATAAATTGTCAACGGAAGATGCATTTATTCCAAAGACAATCACGCACTAGATATGTAATTCCAAAAGCAAAGAAATGTTGTACTTTTGATCACACAAATATCAATCACACAATCAAGTTTGTTCACACCTTACTTTAACAAAGCTGAAGCCTACTTGTGTTACGGCGAAACAATCCCTCTATTGAAAACCTTCATTAAAATAATCCTAGGAAAAATAATGAAAAGGAAATCACCTATGAAAAGTCAATTAACCATAACGAGGCAATACCTATTCCTCCAAACGAGGAATCTTGACTGTTGCACGATATGAATCCTGCTTGTAGAAAAGATCAATCCATGGAAAACGGGACCCTATTCCTCTGAACATGAATCTTGACTTTGTTTCACGATATCAATCACACCTTGTGAAAGAAGATGCTACGGAGAAGCAGGACCCTATTCCTTCAAATATGAATCTTGACTTTGTTTCCCGATATCGATCTGTCACACATTCATCGATAAATAAATAGCGAAAATAAAGTAACTCTCGGCGTCTTGAGAATGAATGGTATAAAGCTAATGTAGTGTTAAAAAACGAGAGTGTAATAAGAAACACGGAGAACTTGAAGTATAAGTAATTCTTAAGCAAACAGGGTTAAATTAAGGTGTGAATAACATAAGGAAGTAACGAGACTAAGGAGAAATTGGGTGAATCTTGTGATGAGCTGAGCCCTATCCTTCTCGCAAGATTCCCCGAGGGAAAGAAATTAAATTGAAGCACTCAAAATAGACTTTTATTCATACGTCAGAAATGATACATTACAACGAACGAGAGGCTCTTTCTTGCTTCAATTGTACTCACAATCTCCAACTCCTTCTAATGATGATTTCTCCTCTTTTTAAAGAGAGACATCTATTACGGTTATATTAGAAAATCCTATTTTTATCCAAATCTAATCTCTTGTTTTAATACAAGAGTCTTTTTTGTTCTTCCATCTGGAATCTTTGTTACAATAAGTACAAAAATACTAGCTTCAAAACGGTACGTATAACAACTTCCCTTGATCGTCTTTGTCCTGTGAGTCATCATCCTTAAAATACACTTTAAGATTACGAATCCACCGAGCTATCTCGGCTATGGGATTTGCGTGCACATTATTTGTTTCAACAACGGGTTAATTTGTTTCGACGCGATCCTTATCATAGATTATGCGACGATCTTTTAGACTTGTCTTAGCAACTATCTACCTTCAATTAATGATTAAATATAAAATTAATGTGGAGATTATATGCAAAAAAAAAATTAAATACATAGTAAAGAAGGATTTCATATACCTTTGGATAAAATGGATGGAAATGATAATGTAAACTTTTAAATATGGACTATAAAGAGTAAAGTGGTGTCAAAATGTATGGTAAAAATGGTACATTGTGAGGTCCTAAAAGGTAGAAGTTATGTTAATTTAGGGTTTTTTCCCTAATTCAACCCTTTATTTCTATGACGGAATTTTATTGCAAATGTGTATTATTATTATTCTGAGTGAGAGAGAGAGGAGGAGGCTATGTGAGAGCGAAGAGGAAATTACAACAGTTCTGTTGTAGGTTGCGTCTCTTCATTTTACTAGATAATATAAAAGGAAGAACTAGATGTTTCTCCATGGATGCTTAAATTGGATGAACCACATATATTTGTATCTCTCTTGTTTTATGTATTTTACGTGTTTGTGTTTCCATAATATTTTGCTTCTTGTTCCATTTCTTTGTAATATATAATTTTCTAACAACTGGTATCATATTCGAAGGTCTATTTGGTTGATAAACTCACAGGAGAGAATGCTTCTTGGTTCGAGTGAGAGAAATGGAAAAATATGGTAGGTTTAGGGTTGAGAAATTCAACGGCCAAAACTACATGTTGTGGAATATGCAGATGGACGATTATATGTATCAGAAAGATATGTACCTTACATTTAGCGGAAAATCGAGGAAGCCGACAAGTATGACAGACGTAGAATGCGATATTCTCGATAGAAAGAAACTTGGAAAAATACAGTTGTGTTTGGAAGTGTTAGTGGCATTCAAAATTTCAAAGGAAACAACAACATAGGGTTTTATGATGGCATTGTACAAAATATATAAAAAAAACTCAGCCTCATTAAGGTATTTCTTATTAAGCATCTATTTAATATGAAGATGTCGGAAGGTGGACCTATTTTTGATCATTTAAATGAATTTAATACGATTCTGTCAGTTAAGCTATTTTGGGGTAAATTTTGACGATGAAATTAGGGCTTTGTTATTTCTCTTCTCATTGCGAGAAAGTCGAGAATGGTTTAGTTATGGCCATTAATAACTGCATTATATATCTAGTACTTTAAATTTTGATGATGTCATTGGTGTTATCATATGAAAATGCAATGGGAAATCTCTGTTTGAGACATCGGGTAATGCTTTGACTAAGGAGAAAGGGAAGAAAAATGGAAAGGAAAAGATCCCAAAATTCTAGTAAGTGAAGAAAGGAAAGATCCTAGTCTATATCTAGGATAATGTGCCAAAATGCAAGAAGAAAGGACACCGAAGAATTTATGGGGAATCACGGAAGAGAAAAAAAGGAGATGGGCAATAAGATAACAAGCATGAAGAGAATTTTCCAGGTGATGTGTTCCAAGATGCTTTGACTCTTTCTTTAGAAAATATTATTGATGCCTGGGTGTTATATTCAATGGCCTCATTCTATGCCACACCTCATAGGAAACATTTTCATGACTATGTTTAAGGATATTTTTCATAAGTTTGTATGGATGATGATAAACCCTATAAAATCATTGGAATGGTTAAGTTTTTTATAAAACAATAGAATGTAAACGAATGGCTATTGAAGGAGGTAAGGCATGTTCGAGATCTAAAGAAAAATCTAATTTCAACAGGGAAGTTAGGTGGTGGATATTGTGTGACTACTTTTACGGATAAAACACAAGAATGAGTCACTAAAGGAGCCCTCGTAATAGAAATTGGATGAAATGTTGGTACATTGTATTTATGCAATGGAATTTATAATTTTTTTAATGCTTTAACCTCCATGGGATCATTTCAAATATTTTGGCATCATAGGCTCGATAAAATGAGTGAAAAGGGGATCCAGATTATTCACTCAAGAAATGTTTTGCCAGGTTTCAAGCATGTTGAGTTGGATTTCTATGAAAATTGTGATTATGGAAAACATAAGAGAATCACATTTCTCAGAGTTGGGAAGGAAAATAAGAGAAAAAAAATTAGAGCTCATGTATATAGATATATGGCTACCTTCTCAGATATCATCTCTCGGTCGCTCTCACGATTATGTTAGTTGTATTGATGATGAAACTAAGAAAATTTGGTTTTATAGTATTCGAAATAAATTTGATGTATTTGATACTTTTAAGAAATGGAAAGCTTTGGTTGAGAATGAGATAATAAATAAGCTCAAGTTTATTGATTCAAAAAATGGATTTGAATAATGCAACAAAGAGTTTGATAAGTATTGTTCAGAGCATGGAATTCACAGAGAGAAGATAGTTCCAGGAACTCTACAGGAAAATGTTGTGTCAGAAATGATGAATAGGACAATCATGGAGCGCGCAAGGTGCATGAGATTACATGCAAGATTTCCTTTACAATTTTTGGGAGATCTTGTAGATGTCGGTGTTTATCTAATAAACTGAGGGCCTTCAAGCTCCTTGGGTGGTGGTATTCCATAGGAGCCATGGACAAGTAAAAAGGTAAACTACTCATTTTTAAAGACTTTTAGTTGTGAAGCCTTTGTCCACATTAATAAAGAAAATAGAATATAGCTTGAGTCAAAATCAAAGAAATGTACCTTTATTGGATATGGTGTTAATTATTTTGGTTATCTATTATATGATTATGAAAATCAAAAAATCATTAAGAGTAGAGATGTCATATTCAATGAAAAAGGTCTTGTATAAGTCCTTATGCGGGGGATGAGATCACAAAAAAAATAACGGTGTCTAAAGATCATAATGATCAACAACCACAACAACAAAAAATACCAAAATAACAACATGCATCTCAAATACCTGAAAGTGGTGTCAGAATATCTACCAGGACAAGTAGAGCCCCTAAACGTGTTGGCATTATTGTCACTGATTGAAAAAGACCAACAAGAGCAGCAACAAAGATAAAATGAAACAAATGTAAAGGATCATCAAAATACCAACAAAGGCATATGAGAAGTGCAAGACCAGCAAGGCAAGGAGCAAAAACAAAGTGTTGGGGATCAAGGAACAAAGGAGCAACAACAAGGAAAAGAATAAAAAGTATGCGATGAAAAGAACAACAAGGAAAGAAAGTAATAGAAAGTAAAGGGCATAAAGGAGAATATCATGATCAACAATTATGCGGGAGGAAACAGCAAAGGAAAATAAAGAAAAATTTCAATGAAAAGGAAAAAAAGAAACAAATATGTGATGGAAAAGGAGCACTAAGTAGCAAAAAGAAGGAAAAGGCGATGGAAGCAACAAAAGCTGAAATGTAAAGGAGTAGTATTGAGAACAATGAAGGAGAAACAACGGGAAAAGGAGAGAAAACATGTAAGGGAGAAACAACACGGAAATGTATAAGCTTATTTATTCTCTTAGATGAAATAGGTAGCCTCAATATTACACCTACTTTTTGAAGTATCAAGAAAAACACCTGATTTTGAAAAAGTGGCGATGCAGAATCAAGAAAAAAAAATTTTGAGCATGTTTTTAGCACTTTAAGTTTTTTTCATTTTGTTTTTTTTTTAATTAATTTTTTTTTTTTAAGTGGTGTTTTTTATGTCGATTTTGAATAGTGGTGGTGTATCATCACCAATGTTTTTTTATAGGATAGATTTTGACACTATAAATTTTCTAATGTCTTCTTCTTCTGTGAGATGTTTATTTTTAAGTGCATTTATGTACTTGTGTTTTAAAAATTAAAAAAAAAATATTTTTTTTTTTTAAATAAAAACTTGTAATGATATCTTCACTTTTTCACATACATAAAAGATGGAAAAAGGGTCAATATTCTAAAGTTTATATTTTCTACATGTTTATGTATTGTTAAATAATTTTTCAATGCACATCAAAAAATTGTCGCTAAAAAACCAATATTTTGAACCATATGACAAAAAAAATACAATTTTTCAATATAAATACAATGCAAAAAATACACTTTTACAGAGTTTTTGTTGAAAAAAACATGTTAAATAAACTAATTTTTTGGGAGAATCTTAACAAAAAAACATAATAAAACAACATTTTTATTGAATTTTATGTCAAAAAATAATAGCAATCACATGTTTTTTGCAAAAAAAAAGGGTTGTTCTCATAAAATATCAAAGTCTAAACATTACAAGTAAAACTGATTAATAGTTCTAAAAAATAAGTTTTGTTTGCAAGCATAACTTAAACATCATCAACAATATCAACTAATACATCTTCAACATCATCTAGAACAGCATTGATGGCTTCTTCCGCAGCATTTTCTTCTTCATTTTGATCATCACCGTATTCTAATGGATCTTTCATGTCAGAAAATCTTTCAAAGTGTCCCTTTCCAATCATTCCATATAATGGTGGTTGAGGTTCCTTTGCTTTTTTTGCCACACGTGATTCATTAAAATCTCCTTTCCTCAAACCAACTTCTTGCTTCGCATCTGGAAGGAATTTAAGAGCGTTAATTCTTTGTTGAATAAATTTGCATTGAACTAGGTCTTTCTCAATGGCAATGCAATTTCTTCCTTTTAGTAGGCAACATGCTAGTGTTGTACCTAATCATCAAGCACAAAAAAATAAGTAATAAAATTAGTATGGAGACATAAAAAGTAAAAAAGACAATATTTAAATTTAAATTTGTATATTAAAACTTACCTGAACTTGAGAATAAATCCAAAACCCATTCTCCTTCATTTGAACATAGATCTATAAGATAGTTAATCAATGCTTGTGGTTTTTGATAAATGTTAACTATATCTCCTTTTGCATCTTTATCCTCATATGTTAGTTTTCTTACCATTGCATCATAAACCAATACTTGACTATGACTCTTCCCATCTACTCGATTCATAATAATATGCTTATAGCTATCGTCTTTTGTCCAACATTCAACATGGATGAACTCACAGTCATTTATAATAGGCTGATCTTCGGAAGAAACAATATTTGACTTTTGCATGTAACATAACATAGTAAAAGTTCAATTAAATTTTACATGAATAAAAAAATTTAGGAGGAATCAAACATACAATTTCAAAATCTTACCATGTAAGTTGCATCCTTGAGTTTGTTTTACCCTTGAAGCTTGTTAATAACATTGGAAACTGTGTGTCTGAATGAAATGTCACAAATCGCCAAAGTGTTGATGTTGTCACTTCTTGAAAACCCGTAACCACTTTACTAAAAGCTTGATAAGTATATGGTTCTCTATCATATTCAATGTCTGGGAAATTGAAACCATGAGGAATATCTGCAATAACTAGGCCATATTCCCTTTTAGGTATTAGTGATGCAATGTCTTCACATTCACCTTGTATTATTTGATATTGGACACTGTCGAGCCCATTCCAAATGTAATGATTAAGAGTAGGATCTAGTTCAACATTCATAAGATGCTTCCTTCTCATGTTCTCCATCTTAATTTTTTCAATAAAGCTTTTGAAAGTATCTGGTACTCCATTTCCATCCTTCTTTGACATCTTTAATGACATAAAAATATATATATAGATATGTATAAGTAATAAAATAAAAATAGTTAAAATATGAATAAAATAAATTTATAAATCAACATACCTTATTGAATGCAATATAAAACTCTTTTAGTATTGATGTAGAACTTGCTTCTGGGTAGTTGCGTACAACATCATCCCAATTGTCTTCATTCAACATTTTAACCATGTGTTCTTGTATTTTCATAAAAATTTTCTGACTAAATAAATCAAGTTAAAAACGTTAATATATTGACATGTATAACAAATTCTACCAACATCATTATGTTTTATTTAAAATAAAATTATAATGAAAGAAATCATTCAAGAAACTTACTTTTGAAATTCTGCACACATTTCTTCCATTGATAATTCACCCGACTTCACATGGGCTCATACTGATTTGACTAATTTATCATCCTTCACACCTTGCATTGTTCTCCAAGGTGTAATAGTCATATCCTCTGGAAGCTGCTTCATTTCAGGACCCCCCTTACTGTTGGTACATATTATGGGTTTACTCTTTCTAACCTTCTGATTTTTTATGGAAATATTCTCCCACCGATCAAAGATCTCATAAATCAAATCCCATACCTCCCCAGTTCTAAATGCCAACTGAAAAATGTTATCAGTGCCTCTGAAGAGATTTGTATTCAATTTTCCATCTTTTGCTTTTTTTTCATCAATTTGATAACCTGTTTCCATTAAACATTCCTTTCGAAATGCTACACTAACTTGTGTCTTATCCCCACGACATTTTTCTATGAATTCATTATGAATAAATCTAACCCTTTGGATGAAATTCATTTTCATTATGTACTCATTATTTGCATTATGATCCCATGCCAATAACTTTGATTCCATTTCTGTTAAGCCAGCGTAAATGATGCATTTCACTGTTTGAAAAAGATAGTTATTGGGATATTCTGCAATCAATTGTCTCTTAGCCTCTATTGAATGGTTCCCTCCAATTACATAATATTTATAATCAAAACATTTTGTCTTGTCAAATGCTTGTTTGTTTGGAACCTGACATGGATCGACAAGAACCACATAATCCACCACATGCGCATATGGATTGAACCTGAACAATGTTTTCAGATTATGTACATGTAGGTGATGGGCCTTTCTAATTTGATATTGAGATTGTCCTTCATCTGGGCCATAAAATTGGTTAACATTAAGCTCAAATGTTTGGCCACCAAGAATTAATTTATTCTTCCTCAACTCTTGTCGAATAGCATTTTGTTTTCTTTTAATAATGCCATCCTCTAACTCAGCACCTGGTGTTATGATTTCTCTGCTTCCGTAAGAGCTTTCAATTTGTTCTTCACTGCTGCTCACCACCTTTACAGGTTCACCAATATTTGATTTCCTCGTCTTATTGGATAACATATCAATTTTTTTATAAACAAGCTCTCCTTCATGAGGTACAAGAGAGAGATCTTTGGCAATTTTTCTTTTTGGTGTCTGATCTGTTTTCTTCTTTTGCACAATAGTTCTCATCTCCTCCTCACTAATTCTATCATAATTTTCTGTTTCATGTTCGACACCTTCAAAAGAAACATGTTTAATTTTACTAGATTGACCCACCTTACTGACTCTTGGTTGATCCCCACTTTGTACTGTTGCAGTGTCACGAGCTATTTCTCTTTGCTTCAATCTCCTTTCTTCTACTTTGTCTTTGTGGAAAGTTTTGATCACATCCATAACATTTGGCACCAACATATAAATACCATCAAACATGTTTGAAAGACTCGGAACAAAATCCTATGAAACAAAATAAAACATGTCAATGATCAATAATTTATAAAAAATTGAATCATCCTTACAATAATGCATAGAGGAAATAAAAATAAGCATACTTACAATGCTATTTGCAATGTTGCTTGCTATTTCTTCAGAAAATTTTGAAGTTATTTCATTTGTGTCGTACTTGACGATTGATAGACGATATCTAACCTTCTCACGTTTTTGAACCTTCCTTACAAGAACATAAATAGTGTTTGTATTCGAGACCATACATATGTCTCGTACTCTGCCCATCACATCATATTGCTCATTTAAGTCAATCATACCACAAACCAGATAGATGTGTATATCAACCTCTGTTTCACTGTCTTCAAGATACCATGAGAAATCGGTTTTATCTATTTCCTCGACGTTCTTCCAATCAGAAATAAGCTTTAATGAACCTGGTGCCCCACTTGCTTGACTTTTATTAGTGTGTGCAACAATATCCTTATTGCGTTCAATAGTGTCCATAGTGCGTTCAGCTGCAACTTTAGATTTGGGAGTTGTATCCATAGTGCGTCGAGCTGCAGCTGTAGATTTGGGAGCTGCTGCCGTAGATTTGGGAGCTGCTGCCGTAGGTGCAGAAACATTCACAGAAATCTTTTTTGATGTCATTTTCCTGATATATATATATATATATATATATATATATATATATATGTTAATGGAAAAATATTGCGGATAAAATAAATTTAATAAACAAAATTTATTTCTAAAACTAAATAGTTTGAAATTAAAGCAATAAAATTAACTATAAAAATTTTCATTTAAAAACAAAATATTATAAATCATATGTATATATATCTATATAATATGTTTTGAATACATTTTATAAAAAATTTAAAAATGTGTTTAAATTGTATAAAATAATTTAAAAAAAATAAACTAGTATTTTCAAACTTCAGTTTTTGTTTAATATTTAAAAAAAAACAAAAAAGTTACTAACTATTTATAACAAATGTTATAATATTATATAATTTTTTATTTTTTTAATTGTATTGTTATATAGTTTTTTTTTAATTAATTTATATTGTTATATTAAAACAAATGTTTTTTTTTAATTTATTATATTGTATTTTTTTTAATTATATAATGTTTAAAAACAAAACATAATTGTTGTTTAATGATTTTTTTTTTTTTGATATATATATATATATATATATATATATATATTTGTTATATTTTGAAATTTTTAACAATTATTATTTAACAATGTTTTTATTATATTATATAACAATTTTTTTTTTATATTTATATATAACAATGTTTCTATGAACTTTTAATTGTTTTATTAAAACAAATTATTTAAAAAAAAAGAAATTTAAAGAACAAAATAAAATTAAAAAATGTTTTCTTAAAACAAATTATTCAAAAAAAAAAAAAATTTAAAACAAAATTATAAAATTATAAAAAAAAAAAAACCAAAATTAAAAAAAAAAATTGTTAAAACAAATTTAAAAAAAAACAATTTAAAAAACAAAATTAAAAATTAAAAAAATTAAAAAATTAAAAAAAATTAAAAAATTAAAAAATTAAAAAAAAAAAAACCAAAATTAAAAAAAATTATTGTTAAAACAAATTTAAAAAAAAAACAATTTAAAAAACAAAATTGCAGAAATTAAAAAAAAAAAAATTAAAAAAAATTAAAAAAAAAACATTTAAAATTTTTTTAAAAAATTGAATCGGCCTGCCCGTTGGGTGCCGGGGCTAGCCAGGCGGCGCCACGGGGGCGGCCCAGCCCGCCTCTGGCACCCCCCTTGGCCGAGGGCCAATTCCGGGAATCGGCCCTCGACGAGCACAGGCCCGCCTGTTGGGCGCCACCAGGCCAGCCTCGGCGCCCAACGGGCGGCCGCGCGCAGTTTTTTTGTTATTTTTTAATTTTTTTTAATTTTTTTTTTTATTTGTTTTTAAATTTTTTTTTAAATTTTTAATTTTTAATTTTTAATTTTTTTTAATTTTTTTTTTTGTTTTTTAATTTCGATTTTTAATTTTTTTTTTATATAATATAATTATTAAAACATTATTTATTAATTAAAAAAATGTTAAAAATATCAAAATATAACAAATTTTAAAATTAAAAAAAAAACAATTTATTAAATCACAATAATGTTTGGTTTTTAAAAATCATATAATTTAAAAAAAAAAAAAAAACAATATAATAAATTTAAAAAAAAAAAAAAAACATTTGTTTTAATATAACAATATAATTTAAAAAAAAAAAACTATATCACAATACAATTAAAAAAGATATACAAAACAATAAAGAAAAAAAAAATTAAAGATTTAAAATTAAAAAAATAAAACAAAGATTTAAAATTAAAAAAATAAAATAAAATAGAATATAAAATAAAAAAATTCTCAAATAAAAAAAAAAATTTAAATAATGAAATCACTAATATATTTATGATAAAAAAAAATAAAAATAAAAAATGTTATAATATTACTTTTTGTTTTATGTGCATGGTCATTTTATAGATTTTTATGTCTAAATGAACCTGTAAATCTTTAAAAAGAAAAAAAATCTAAATTTTTTGTTCTTAAAACCCTAAAAAATTTAGTTTTTTTTGCATTTTCTTCACTAAATAAATATTAAAAAATCAAGGTTTTTGAACCTAAGAACCTTAAAAAAGTAGTTTGTGGACACAAAAAAACTATAAAAAAACAAATTTTTCCCAAAATCGTCTCTAAATTGACAGAATAGAAGGAAAACTAACCTTTGAAATGAAAAAAGCTGTTGTCACCAATGCCAACACAACGCCTCCTCAAAATTATGAATAGCAACACAATGCCTCCAATGCCAATGCAATGCCTTCACGAAGTTACCAATGCCAATGCAACACCTTCACAAAATTACCAATAGCGACACAATGCTTCCAATGCCAATGCAATGCCTCCATGAAGTTACTAATGCCAACGCAACACCTCCAGAAATTTGCTCTAACAAATACCAGAAAACTTGATGTGATGTGATGAATAGAAACAATCATTCATTTTAAATAGCGTATATTGTCTGATTGGTTTACTGTTTAATGAATGTGGGATTAAAATTTCAAATTTAAAATATTTACATTTAATTTATTATAGTTCATACTATAGTTAAAATACTTATTATTTGCATGTAGTTATCATAATTAATATTTTATTTAATATTTACATATACTGAATGTTGAATAATTCAAATATAATCTCAGATTAAAAATTAAAATATGAAATACTTACATGTAGTTAATTATATTTAATATTATAGATAAAATAGTTAATATTTGTATTTAGTTATCATAGTCAATATTTACATGTAATCAATGTTTAAAATCATGGGATTAAATTTTAAAATCTAAAATATGTACATGTAGTTAATTATAGTTTAAATAGTTAATATTTACATGTTATTTTTGTAAATATTTACATGTAGTCAATCTTAAACCATTCAAATAAGAAAATTATTTTAGTTTCGAAAACATGCATGAAAGGAATATTTTGTGGATATTTTGAATAGAAAGTATGGTGAAATATTTGAAGACCAACAGTGTATTAATAAATTTTGAAATATATTTTAGATGAATATAACGTAAGTTTAAAATAAAAAATTTAAAATATTTACATGTAATCATTATAGTTAAAATAGTTAAAGTTTTTTGCGAATTTTTTTGCAGGGAAATTTTGGAGGGAAATTTTTTCGCGAATTTTTTTGGAGGGAAAATTTGGAGGGAAATTTTCAGTCTTTAAGCTATATATTGTAAGTGGGAGAGAAATTTGTATCATTCAACCTATTCTTGTTGAAAGTCATGGTTTCTTCTGATAACGAAGTTTTTCTTTCTAGAACATCAACATCTTCGTCACGCAACAACTCTATTCAGAGTGATGAATATAACGGGAGTTCGTTCACCATGAATAGAGAGTCAAAAAATCGACTTGGTCGTTATCCTAAAGATGATGAGAACAAAATTGATGAGGTGCAGCAAAATGAAATTTCTGTAAATCGAGCGCCAGTTATACCACTTACTCTTAATCCTAGGGATTATGAAAGCAACAGTGATGAAGGGCATGATGAAAAAATTCCAGAGTCAAAAGTTTCACTTCGTCCTAATCCCAAGGATTATGAGGACACCATTGATGAAGAGGGAGATGAAGAATATCCACTTCAGCTTAATCCTAAGGATTATGTGAGAACAACAAATGAAGAGGGGAATGAAGAATCTGTAGAGTCAAAATATCCACTCTGTCCTAATCCTGAGGAGTATGCCAGCACCACTGATGAAAAAGGGGATGTAAAATTTCCAGAGTCAAAATATCAAATTCATCCTAATCGTAAGGATTATGTGAGCACCACTGATGAAGAGGGGAATGATAATGTTTCAGAGTCAAAACATCCACTTTGTCCCAATCCTAAGGATTATGCTAGCACCACTGATGAAGAGGGAAATGAAAAATTTACAGCGTCAAAATTTCCACTCCGTCCTAATCCTAAGGATTATGCAAGCACCACTGATTAAGAGGGGGACGAAAAAATTCCAGAGTCAAAATTTCCACTTCGTCTTAATCCTAAGGATTATGTCAGCACCACAGATGAAGAGGGGAATGAAGAATTTGCAAAGTCAAAATATGCACTTCGTCCTAATCCTAAGGATTATGTCAGCACCACTGAGGAAGAGGGGAATGAAGAATTTGCAGCGTCAAAATATCCACTTCATTCTAATCCTAAGTATTATGCCAGCACCACTGATGAAGATGGAGATGAATTTCCAAAGCTAAAATTTTCACTTCATCCTAATCATAACGATTATAATTTATCCACTGATGAAGGGGGGGATGAAGAATTTCCAATAAATATAGATTCAAGGCATTCACTTATTCCTAATCCTAAGGATTATGAGAGCTTAAGTGAGGAAGGGGAGGGGCAGGATGAAGAAATTCTAGTGAATACAAATTCAAAGCTTCCACTTATGCCTAATCCCAAGGATTATGAGAGCACCACTGAGGAAGGGGAGGATGAAGAGTTTCTTGCAAATGATAATTTTAGAGGCACGGATCTGAATATTGCATTTTCTCCAAGTGACAATTTCAAAGACACTCATGGTGATGAAGAATTGAATCCTCCCAGGGAAGAATTTGAAAGCATGGGTCAAGATGGTGAAGAATTTCTTTTGAGTCAGGGTTACAAAAGTGCCAATGATTCTTGTGAAATGTTTTCTTCAACTGATGATGCTAAAGAAAATTTTCCATGCAATGATGTTGATGAATTTCTTAACTATGTTGAGGATGATGATAGTGGGGATAATATTCCTCCTAATGGTGATGAAACTACTTTTACAAAGGATGATGGAATCATGAAGCCGTTGCAAGCAAATATTGCAACTAGGAGTAGGAGTAGACCTTTTCATATCAATCCAAAGCATTCCAGTTATACAAGGGCGAGGACAAAATATCTCACGACAAAAAGTTCTGTCGTTCATTTGATTTCAAGTGAATGTTGTCGAAGGGATTGCTTGAAAAATATGGATTTCAACTTTGCTTTGGAGAAAAGGAAAGCATATATGTCAATGAATAAAAGCATGCAAAATTCATATTTAGTGGGTTGCATGCAATCTACACTAGCAGGTTATGATTATCATATTGGGAATGTATTGCTTTGCCGAAAGGCGTTCAAAATGTTGTATTCAATTGGTAATTGTCGTTTGTCAAGAATCCAGGATAGATTGGAAAAGGATCCCACATATTATTCAGAAGCACGTTATAAACGGGAGGTGGGGCCGTTTGCAAATACTGCTAAGACATGGATGAAAGACTTCTTTTCAAATCATGGATAGTGTATGCCAAATAAAGACACAATACATATTCCAGATAATTTATCGAGACGAGAAATATTCATGTTATACAAAGATTATGCAGAAGCTGTTGAAGGAATTTGTATTTTATTACATATTCTTATTTTACAAGGACATGGAAAACTAAATTCAACAATGTTCATATTCCTAAGAAGACAAGGATGGGGATTTGCAGCACATGTGCTTCTCTTAAAGCAAAAAGAGATAAATGTCAAGGGGCAGAAAGAGGTATGTGTTCAAAACATTGTTTTTAAAATTTGATACTTATCAACTATGAAAATATATTTATTCATATGCTTCTTTTATTTTATGTACAGATTTCGTTGTCAAAGAACTTCAATACCATCGCAATCAGCAAACAAGTGAAAGACAAAAGTTGTATAAACATCGAAAGAAGTGTTATGATCATCCAAATAAATATCTGGGATTGATAATTGATGGTATGGACCAAAAGAAAACACTTCTTCCACATTTTATCCGCACGCCAAAAAAATTACAGGAGGAAAATTTCATTCAGTTTCACTTGGTTGGTTGTATGGTATTTAATGAGAAGATGTTTCCAAGAGTTTTCTTCACAACTCAAAATATTCACAATGATGCAAATCTGACCATAACTATAATCCATGATGTGGTTACTCATTGGTCTGGGATTCTTCCTGAAGTTTTGTATTTACAATTAGACAACACAAGTCATGAGAACAAAAATCAAGTTATTTTTGGGTATCTAAACATGCTCGTTGAATTGGGGATTTTTAAAAAGATAAAGGTTGGTTTCCTTCTTGTTGGGCATACTCATGATCATATTGATCAAATGTTTAGTCGTTTTTCAGTAACATTGAGGAGAAAAGGTGTTGGGAGCCTGCCATCATTAATTGAATGTATTAAGAAATCGTACATTCCAGAGCCTGTTTTTCATGTGTTGGAAGAAACTATTGACATGCGAAGGTTTATTTTTGGATCGCATGGTGAGGAGAAATGCATTGAACAACTTAACGACATTAGCTTCTAGCATCAATTTCGTATCAAAAAAATTGATGGGATAACACTTATATGGGGCAAGAAGTATTCAACTATTGAAGAATGGGGATCATCATCAGGTTTAGCATTTTTGAAGTTCATTCCAGAGCGTCCAATGTTTTCATCAAAGATATTGTTATTACAGTTAGTTTCCGAACTCCATAATGCATGAAGGCAGAAGAGAGACATAAATTATTCTGAATGTCTAGAGGAAATTAAAAGATGTATTAGAGATACATATGAATACTTCGATGTTGCTGATTCAGTTTGGTGGGAGTCTTTTTTCAGTAATCAAAGTGATATGATTTCAAGATCAGTAAATGGGGATACGCTTTTGAAGAATCTTTTTTTTTGGCCACAAAATATGCCAAATGAACATGAACATCAGGAAACACACAATGTTGAACAACAATAGCCTCAAGCTATTATTAATTCCCCACATGTAGAGGAAAGAGAAATCTATATTGGTTCTAGAAGATCACGTGCACAACGTGAAGCCATGGAAGACCTTTACAGGGGTTCTGTGCAGGATCTTAAGGAGGGTTGCATGATAGCATTGTTAGCAGATGAAGATCCACTTGGCTATCCATTCTGGATTGCCAAGGTTATAAAGGTCATTAATGAAAATGAAGAGATTACAGCTGTTGATGTACATTGGTATGCCACAAGTACCCACCCTTTCAATGGTGTGTACAAGCCAAAGATGGTAGTGGAAAAAAAAATTGGCAGAAAGAGAAAAAGAAAGGGCACAAATATAAATCGTCGCCGCACAGATGTCTTAAAATTGGAGGATGTTGACATACTTGTGTATGACTTCAATTTGACAAAGAGAGGAACTCTTCGGTTGCAAACCATAAATATTTTGAAGAAATTGCTACCAGAACAATTACTGTTGAAATGGGACTCTGCAGAATGTAGACGTAGATCTACAAGACTTTTGAACTCTGAAATGGTGGGCATGCATGTTGACTCAGATGGAGCACTAGTTGATGAAAGAGAAGAATATGGATCATCTTCATCTTCATCGAGCCATTCATCTGAAGATGTAGATTATGATGGTGTGCTAGAACCTATGGCTGATTTTGAATAACTATCTAAGACACTTTTATGTAATTGATGTTTGCATGGTAACTTGAAATAGAAATTTTGACTTCCATGTCATTTTTCATGAAGTTCTGAGACATTTATATGTTTGTTGGATTATATGTTTTAATTATGAAGAATTCATTTCTTTAGAATATCGACAATGTAACAATGAATTACAAAAATAATTTATGTTATATTCAATGTACCAATGTTGATATTTTAATTATAAGTAAAATAGAAAATAAAAACTAATGTTGAATTTTTAAATTATGCAGTGATATTACCATGATATTATGTATTGTTACCATTTGGTATAAGATACTTTTAAAAGTTTTAATAATTGTATGCGCCATTGAAATAGAACACTTTGTTTTGATACTTGATTTTTAGGTTTTGGTTGAAATTATATTTAAATTTGTCTTATGCTAAGATTTGAAAAAAGATAAGTTTTTATCCTTTGAAATTAAAATTACTCTTACTTGTTTTTGTTCAATGATAATTTTTTCATTTACTTGTTCATTTTTTTAAATTGTTAAGTCTTATAATTTCTCCATAATTTCATTGTTCAAGTATGTTGAACACTTAAGATTAAAAAACTTTAGATTTACAACTTGTCATTAAGGTTTTTATGCGCTACCAAATTTTATCTTTAAAGTTATGGTTGACAATAATTACAATTTTGGGGTTGTTGAAAGTCAAGATATTTTATGTTTAACAACATGGATGAAAATTGTTCGAAATGATAAGCCCTTCAGACATGTATTTGTTTATCTTTAACATCATCTATCAAAAATGTTAGAAATTTACGATTTTAAAAAATGTCCTAATATGTTGTCTTTAATTCCATTGTTACAAGTGTCAAAATTATGACACAAATTTTTTTTTTATTATTCCAGCATCAACTGGTTTTGTTTTGAGGGTGTTTTTTCAATCCTTTTTTCAAAAAACAATTTTGTTTTTAGCATAATTTTATAAAATGTTGAAATTTGACCTTCAAAAAAAACCAAGTGCGTTCTGGAAGACACACTTTTTTTTTTTGGGTGTTTTTTCATTTTTTTTTAGACTTTTTGGGCTAGAGTTCCTGTTTTGAGGTCAGGTTACCTATTTGATCGGTAACAGTGTTTATACACTAATGAAAAATATCAGCAATGCAAAGGAGCTGAAGAAGCAGGAGGATTTGTGATACATCGAAATGTTTTGATAATGTTGCAGATATTTCTATATTGAATAATTTGTTGTAATGTGAAATTGTTGATTGAGATGAATTGTTGTGATGCAAAGACAAGACTCCAAGGCAAAGGAAACGATATTGAAAAGAATGTTGTGATGTATTAATGATAAATATCATTATTTGATATTGGCATTAGGTTGATGTGTTTAATCATTACATGTGGCTGAAATTAATATTGGATGGATTATTTATTTTTGTTCTAATATTCAAGATATGAAGAGTTTGGAAATGAATGAGTGGAAGGAAAAGATTCAATCCTATTCACTTCATTTTCCTATGTGGAACACAAACAACCATCTTTATAAAAGTTGTAATTTTGGAAGGAAAAAAGAGGTTAGAGAGTGGGAGTGTTGAAATGGAACCAAGAAATGGCACCCAAGGGGGCTTCTGATTTAATTTTTCCTTAATTAAATTGGAAGAGAAATTGCAATTTCATCTCATGACAACTTCTATTAGTTAGCTGAGTTAGGAAGACTTAGATGGCTTAAGAAATTCAAGTTGAGGGTATGAGAGGAGGCATGTCAGTTACAGTTATTTGTGAGATGTAATTAGTTAACTCAATTACTTGAGTTAAAATCAGTTTAACTAGTTCTAACTGAGGGATGAGCTAGCGAGAGATACGGTGAATTAAATCTGATTTAATTCACATGCAGTGATCAATCAGATAGCTGATAATTCACTATAACTAGTTTTTTCATGTCGTTTCTAAGGAAGACCCAGTTGAGACTAAGTTTAAAGGGATGATAACTATCAATTATATAATTATAAAATTGTACAGGTCAATTATAGATTCATCAGGATTCCTTGAAGAAATTGTGCAATTAGTTCTTGGGAATTTCCTATTTAATAAAGAGATAATTCCTCCAAGAATACGTCAGCAAAGCTGGTTAGACAGAGGCTAATAATTGGTTAAGTATTTGATCGATTCTGCCTAGATCAGAGTGAGACAGTCAACAGAGTGAAAAAGTTTCTATGTGAGAGAAAAGCATTGCATTTTTTCCTGGTATTGACTTTATACAATATACATATAGTGGGGTTTTGATTAGTTTGCTTTCCCTAGATACATCTTGTGTTGTGTGATTGATTGTTTATTTCTCTTATTTTTTATGTGATTGTGCGATCATGTTTGGTTTCTGAAAATTGTAGAAGGATTTCATATTTTGTTTTAGTAAATTAAAAGATCAGATTCAATCCCATTGATATATTTTCTACATTGTATCTAAGCACTAAGAATCACAATAGAAGAGAAGAACCAGAGTTTTTTTTGAATAAGTACTTCAAATTTGTAGATTTATTCTTCAGGACCCAACAATAGATCAAGTTGCCTTTTAACGGCTTGAGACTCGAATATTCCCTTGAGGGAAATTCAAATTACATAGAATTTAGGGACGGGATGGAGGTAGTGCTCGAGGAAAATGGACTGGAGGCATTCATTGACAATGATATTCGCCATTCCGCAGTAGCAGATGCTATACAACTTGATGTAGGGAAGAAGAAAGTATCAAAGGCGAGAAGGATCTTATTAGAGGGAGTTCGAGATCATATTTGAGTTTCCATGGAAAGGAAACTAGATATGCTATGTGGAATGCCTTAACATATATTTTTTAGAATAGAAGTGACCACATGAAGCTGGCACTAAAAGACAAGCTCACAAAGATCAAGATGGAGAAGGGTGACACGATCCAAAAATACTTAACGAAGTTCACTCAATGTAGAGATGAGCTTGGAAGTGTTGGGATAGGAGCTTCTGAGGATGATTTGGTAAGCCTAGATGTTTTAAGCCTTCCCAAGAGCTGTCATAGCTACCAGGACCCTGTGAATGGGAGGTAGAAGCTACCAGAATGGGAGCGATTATGGTTTGACTTGGTACAAGAAGAGATTCGGCGGAGCACCAGAGATGGATCCTCATCAAATAATGATGATGAGGAGAACCGTGCATTGGCTGGAAAGGTAAAGAAAGGAAAAGGGAAGGCATCCCATTCCAAATCAAAGTCTACAAAGGCAGGCAAGAAGCGAGACTTTTCAAAGGTAAAATGTTTCAATTTTCATGAGGATGGACATTATGCCACAAATTATCCACAAAATAAGATTAACAAGAAGGCCTCGAGAGGAGAAGCAGGTGAAGCACTTTATTCACAGTTCAAGTTGGTTTTAACTCTCATCACGTGCATAGTGTCATCGGTGATGGGTTCTATGTGGTACTTGGATAGTGAAGCTTTGTTCTATATGACCAGAAACAAAGAATTATTCAGTAGCTTCAAGGAGAAGGATCTCCGAATGCACATCGATATGGGTGATGATGAGAGGTATAGTGCTATCGGTGTAGGTACAACTAAATTTCAAAGGGAGTTAAGTAATCCACTCACATTAAAAGATGTCATGTATGTTCCTGGTTTAAAGAAGAATTTGGTTTATGTTGCTATGTTGGAAGATCATGGCTATGATGTGATCTTCAGTGAAGGAAAGGCATTCCTTCATCACAAAGCCACGGAACAGGTGAAAAATATTGGGGTTTGAGTAAAGAACCTCGACAAATTGGATGTAGAAGATTTTTTTTCCTTGAGCACGAAAGCAGAGAAGGTGGAGAGATGCGACATTAGTGAGTTATGGCACAGGAAATTGGGCCATCTACACCACAATGCTTTGAAGATCATGCAACAGATTTATATAGGACTTCCAAATGGTGCACTTTCACAAAGAGATACATGCAAAGGGTGTACATTGGGTAAGTATTCCAAAGCCACCTTTCATGATAAGGAAATCCAAGCCAAGGAAATACTTGAAAGAGTTCACTCAGACATGTTTGGACCGTTATCGACAACTTCCACAAAAAATCACAGATATTATGTGATTTTTGTTGATGATTTTTCAAGGAAGTGTTGGATTTTCTTCATGCAAAAGAAATATCAGATGTTCTCCAAGTTGTGTGAGTTCAAGGAACTTTTCGAGAAAGATATAGGGAATAAGGTGAAGGCTCTAGGAAGGGACAATAGTGGAGAATACATCTATAATGAATTCAAGAAATTTTGTGCCTATGAAAGAATTCAAAGAGGATTTATAACACCTCATAACCCACAAAAAAATGGGGTTGTAGAAAGAAAAAACAGAACTATTGTGGGAGCAGCACAAGCTATGTTGCATGATCAGGGCCTACCATTGCATCTATGGGTGGAAGCATGCAATACAACAATATTTTTGCAAAACATAAGTCCTCATTGGATACTTGGGATGAGTACACATTAGGGGAATTTTGAGGTCCAAAATGGGCCTCCTAAGTAAATTATAAAATAATAGTGGAAATAATAAAATAAGATTTGATTAAATCATCAAATTTTAGAGGGAGAAAAAGAAAAAACTAATTTTTCAACTCTTAGTTTCAACTTATCTCTCAAAATTTTTATTCAAATTTCTAGCAGGAGTACTCGTTGGAAGGAAAATTTAATTTCACATACAAGGAGTACCCATGTTCCATACTTTCGATGGATCACGCTATGTGAAAATTGAGAAATACATGAAAAACCTGATTGCAATCACGTTTTTTCATCTATTTCTCATTTTCCATGTAGCAGGGCCCATCAAAATTATGCAACATGCATACTCCTTGGATGAAGAATTAAATTTTGCATCCAACGAGTACTCCCGCTCGAAATTCGAGTAAACAATTTTGGAGATAAGTTGAAAAAGTAGTTTTATTATTTTATTATTTTTTAATATTTTTACCATCTTACTTAAAATATAGTGAATCATCCCCCATGGTTGACATCATCATCTTGAATCCTATTCTTTCTTCTAAATTTTATTTTGGTTGTACATTTTTCTTAGGAGGCCCATTTTAGACCTCAAAATTCCCCTAATGATAGAGGAATATTTTTTAGGTAAGCCTACCAGATGTGTCGTATTTTAAAATTTTTGGTTCATTTGTTTACTTCCATGTGACCAAAGATGCCAGGAGAAGCTAGAGCCAACAACATAATTGGGGATATTTTTGTGGTACTCTGATACATCTCACAACTATCAGGTGTACTTTCTAGCACACAAAATGATAATGGTCAGAAGAGATGTGAAATTGATGAAGAGAAAGCCCTGTGAATTTCCCTTGAGAGGGAGCATGAGTTGCATGTAGTTTAGGAGCTCTCGGCTCCAAAAGAATAACCTCAGGATGTGGAGCAGCTAGAAGCAGAGGAACAAAGAGTGGTATAAACCACTCATGCAGAGCCATCCACCAGAGATGGAAGGAAGCGCAACAGAGAGGCTAATAGATTGTTGCTAGATGTGAGAGAGAATGTGGGAGCACCCACATCACAGCATAGGCAGAGAAGGTTACCAGAGTGGTACACTGGATACATGGTTGTTGTTGTATCTTAAGAGACAACTCATTGGATGTGGACAGGAATCAGTGCTTAAGACATTTTTTAGAAATGTGTCACAAAATAATTATATCAAGTGGTCTTCGTTTAATCCCTTTGGAAACTAATTCTTTAAAACCCTTAATAATTGGTATAATGAAAGAATCTACAATGCCATTAAAAACTAAAATATGAATGGAAAAGAATAACTGCAGAAGAAACTCAAAATGATATGATGTAGCATAGAATCTATCACTCTAAATTTCAGAATTAATTTATGTAGAGAGAGGGAACTCAAAATTTAATATGTTGTAAATAGAGAATCTCTTACTTCTAAGTTTCAGAGAGAATTTCTAAAGAGAGAGGAGTTGGAGTGAAGGAGCACAAATTAAGGTTATTTAACTCTTACTCACATATGTAATTAAGAGACCAATAGCTACTTTACTTCACTTCATTCCAGGAAGAAGGAACACAAAATGGCATAGGAAAAACAAATCACCATCAACACCTGCAGGAAACTTGATGATTCTTTCATTAATTCCTCATAAAATTAAGTACCATAGTTTTAGTCTTCCAAAGGTCCAAAACTCGGAACCCTTCTTCTTTCTCTCTATCTTGCTTAAATAAATAAAAAACAGTTCGTAACTGCCAAAACTTCTTGAAACTACTTCGACTACCTAAAATTTTAAAACTACTTATTACATTGCAATTGAGGACATCACTATAGCTTCGATCTTAACATAAAAAGAAAAAAAATTAAAACTTGAAATATCATTCTTTTTGTTGAATCTATTTTTTTGCTGATGCGTCTCCTTGAAGTGTTTATGTGTCTCCCTGACAGATCATACATCCTTTCCCTACATCTCTTCCAGAGTTCATTATTTGTCTTTTATGCTTGTTGTCATGTCTTTTCTTTTTCTAATGCGATATCTAAACAATTCTGCAATAACACGTCTTTTCCCGACTTGACCCAGCTGTTGTGCTTCCAACAGTGCCACTACATGCTCCTTTGTTTGACTTTGCCTATGCCTCTGCGCTTCAAACCATGTTATCTTGTCCCCTTCTGCCCGACTCTGCCTCTTCTTCTTGTGTCTGCAGCATTTAGTCTTCCATTTATTTACAAGGCGCCACCAGATACAACACTGTTCAACACGGGGTCGGGCGTTACTCGAGTCTACTGCCCGCATTTACGTTTCTTCATGAAATGACACAACTACAAATAATCCTAGACTTCAAATAAATTTAAATTAACCCTTGGAAGGTATCGTGTCCACTTTTCCGTCGCACTTTGGATTTCCACGTTGCTCCATCATAAGCCTCCTCTAACCTATGAAGTTATTTCTCAAAGGAAAGGCTCTTATTTCCGGATTTGAAATCCTTTGCAATTTAACTCTGAAGCTATTTCACATCTGACCCTCATCACATTTCAGCCTTCGACGTTTTATAACATATTATCTTAGTGCCTTTCCTCTTGAACTTGTGATGTGCGATGTACGATGTACGAGAGGGATGACGTGACAAGCAGAGGTTGGGCCAATCACAAATCGCAATCGACGAAGTGAAACTTTACCGCACTTTTCACTTCTTCTTTCATAACATATTCCCTTAGCGCCTTTCCTCCTAAACTTGCGACATGCAATATGTGATCGCATCGCATCTCAATATTGCAAGTTTAACCATATTTCAAACTTGTATCATTACCGAATGCGATATGCGATGGAACCTATGGCTGACACGTGGCTTCTCGTCACAACCTCTGATCCATTAACTCTCTTGCATATTTATTTGCGATATCCATTCTTGACCACTTATCTCTAACTTAGATCTCGTGATTTAATCTTGTTCTTCCATCTGAATTGCATTTTTGTGCTATGATCTCCACCGTCCATCTCTCCGCTTCAATTCTGTTCTTTGATCCTGACCGTCTATTTTCCCCTTTGCGCCTCCTCCCAAACTCTTAAATTTTTAGGGAAAATGAAAATAAGACCCACTCGACCCTAACCTGTGTAAAATGTTCTGAACGTATCAATCGCCCGACTCTTGAACTTTTCTGCACGCGAATAAGCCCGACTCGACCCGCCTTCACATCTCTGCACATAATTTTAATATGCCAACATATAAATCAAAATTCTTTTTCAACATAAAAAAATTTTACAATTTCTAACATATATGCCTTTTTTTTGTGTTTCGAGAAATATTTAAAAATTAAGTGCAAATGAGCCACAACATCTGGCTCCACCTGGGAATAGTGATTTTTTCCATGAAAGCTCTAAGAACCACAGATTAGTGCCTTATCCATTGGGCATGGAGTTGAATATTTCTAGGTGACATATGAAAAATGAGAAATCCAATATTTACAATGGTGAAATGTTGAACTTTAGTGCTGGAAATAATGCTTCAGATACTGCCCATTCATAGGCAGCTGCAGAGATTCTCCATCTAAATCTTCTAAGATGAAAGTAATGTTTGATCTAGCTTTGAAAATTCTTTATGGACCACACCAAAGAGGGTCAAACTTGCCATGATTTCCTTTGTTCGCCCTTCTAGTGTCCCATCTTAATACTATATCTCCTTCTTGGAAGAGGAATTCTTTTTCTTTTCTGTCAAATATGGACTTCATCTTTTCTTGATAAGAAATAAAGTTATCTCTAAATTTATTTTTGTCTTCACTCAATTCAATCACTTTGTTCAATCTTCTCACTAGAGCATCAGGTTCTTCCTGAGCTTCTTGAAGGAAAGAAATCATTGGTTCGTCCAACTGAGTAGGAAATAGTGCCTGAGTTCCATAAGCCAATTCATAGGGTAACTTGCCAGTAGAGCTCTTGGTGGTTACTCGTACTGCCCAAAGAGAAAACTTCAACTTTGAATCCTAGTATTTCTTATTTTCAGTGATTTTATTTTTTCAAAATCCTGACCAATGACTTGTTTGAAGACTCTGCTAATCAATTCCCTTGTGGATGGTAGGTTGTGGAATGTGACAAAATTACATTATATGTTTGACAAAAATTAATGAATCCAGAAGAATTAAATGCCTGAGCATTATCAGTTACAATCTTAACTCGACATCCAAATCTACTGAAGATGTTCTCCTCCAGAAACTTCATCACCGGTTGGCCATTTGCTTTCTTGGTGGGGATTGCTTCAACCCACTTTGTGAAGTAATCAGTAGCAGTTAGAATCCATTTGAACTACCCACTTTATGGTGGATTGATCTCTCCAATAAAGTCCAATCCCCACTGCCTGAAAGTTTCTTCTATGAATACTAGAATGAGAGGAAACAAAGCAAGTCTCTTATTTTCTGCAAACAATTGACACTTCTGACAACTTCTGACTAGTCTGTATACATCAACAAATGGTGTAGGCCAATAAAAACCTGACTTGAGGATTTTATGTGTTGTGAGCTTCCAACTATAATGTCGTCCACATAGATTTTCATGATATTCCTTGATAACCTCAATGGATTCAACTTCAGTTAAACACAACAAAAAAGTACCAGCAGGATCTTTCCAGTACAACTTTGCTTCTACTATGACATATGGCTGAGATTTAAGCTTGAGAGCTTTGTATTTGGTTTTATTCAAGGAAGATGGACAAGACAAGAAACACAGGTAATGAAAAACATCTTTATACCAATTTGAACACAAACATTTATATTGAATACCTGTTTTTGGCTTATTCTGACCTTCTTCATTGTGAGCTTCATCCACTAGTGCCAATAGATTAATTCCCAATGCTTGAAAAATTGTTTCTATTAGCAACTTTTCTAAACCCTACCCTTTGATTAACTTGGTGGGTTTAATGTCCAAATCATACTCCTGGATTTTAGCTATCCATTTCCCTCTTTTTCCTTCAACATCACTTTGAACGAGCACATCCTTGATGACAAAATTAGGTACATAAGCGATTGTTTAGGATTGTAACACATAAGTCCTGAAGGCTTTGACTTCTTTAACCAATGTGTACACTTATTTCTCCAAAATGTTATATTTGAGCTCAACATCTCTAAGAACTTTGCTGAAGAATGCCACTGGCCACTCCTTGCTATCCTCATTTTTCTACAGTAACACAACAACGATAGTAGTGGGGGACGCAAATGAAAATATTTGAAATACCTTTTGGTAACCAGAACTTACTAAAACATGAGCTTGCTGGAGTGCTTCTTTTATTCTGGAAAATGCTTCTCTTGCTTCTTTATCCCACCTCACTTATGCATTTTTCTTCAGCATATCCGTTATATTTCTCACAATCTCATCATAATTTGGTACAAATTTTCTCAGAAATTTTATTTTTCCCAAAAAACTCTGAATATATTTCTTGCTTCTGGGTAAAGGAATGGTGTGAATTTCCTCCACTCTTGCTGGATCAATCTTTACCCCTTATTTTGAAACTATGTGACCCAATTATTTACCTTCCTCCAAGGCAAACGAAGATTTTTTTGGATTTAGTGACAAACCATACTTCCTGCACTTTTCAAAAGTCCTTTGCAGATGTTCCAGGTGTTCATCATCTGATACTAAAAAATAGTTACATCATCCAAATATATAACCACACACTAGTCACGGACAAACGCTATGTTCATGGCCCTCTGAAAGGTTGCACCTGCATTCATGAGACCGAATGGCTTCCTTGCATACATGAAGGTGCCCCAAGTGGTTGTGAAAGTTGTCTTCTTCTGATCTTCTTTATCAACTTCCACTTGATTATACCCAGAGAATCCATCGACCATAGACATCTTGTAAGCCTCTGTCACCTTTTGTAAGACATAATCCATTTTAGGTAAAGGATAATTATCCTTTAGAGATGCTCTGTTCAAATTCCTGAAGTCCACACACAATATTATCTCTCAAATTTTCTTCCTTAAAGGAACTAGATTAGAAACCCAATCAGAATATCTGAAAGGAACTATGATTTTTGCTTGCAACAATTTCTTCACTTCCTTTTCAATTGGAGCTAACAGTAATGGATTAATCTGTCTGAGCTTTTGTCTATGTGGTTTAATTCCTTCTTTCAATGGGATATTATGTTGTATTATGCTTTTATCATACATTTTCAAGTCTTCATATGACCAAGAAAACACATCCATATACTTCTTACAAAGATCAATGTATATTTCTTTATAATTTTTAGGAACACCCTTGAATAACTTCACCATTTTTAGCTCCTGCTCTTCCATCTCTTCTTCTTGATGTGTTTTCTTTGAATCAACAACAACATCATTAGAATCTAATAGTCTCTCAAGGGGAACCAAACCTTTAGGGAGCACTTTCTCTTTCAATTGGATAATATTTTGATCACTTATTGATTGCTTAAGGTTTCTTATCTATACTTTCTGCTCTGTTTGTTCCTCTTCTTGATCTATCTTAGCATCTTCAAAATTTGCAACCATTGTCAGGAACTGATTTATCTGTTCATCATCTTCAAACACCTGCCATTGTTTCACATTGTCAGGGACAAAAGGTCTATGTATAATTTCAATTTCATACATTAGCCTTGGATTTATTGGAGGCTTGAAGGTGCTAGCTACAACTGATAAAGAATTTTCCAATCTATTCTCCTCCCTCGGAATGAACTGAAGTTTGAAGGCTTCAAAATATTTTTCTATCAGATCCAAAACTTCATTCCTATATGATCTTAATCTCAGACGCTTAGTTTGACAATGATTTTTAATCTACCTTATTATCAATTCAGAGTCACAAAAAATTGAAATACATTGAACTCCCACATGTTTAGCAACTTGAAGGCTTAAGATTAAGACCTCATACTCAGCCACATTTTTTGTTGAATCAAATTCTAATTTAAAATAAAAAGGCATGAGATTAAATTATGGTGATATCAGCAAAAATCCAGCTCTTGTGCCTTCCTTGGAGTAGGCACCATCAAAGTAGCATTTCCAAATATTTTTTGAGCGCAGCCCATTATTTACCACTGCTGAAGAGAGTTTCTTCCCTATGTCTTCACCAAATTCTACATCTTCAAACAGCATGAAACATGAAATATCTTATGTTTCTCGACTATAAATAGGGAATTTCCTACGTCTTTCTTGGTAGTAGTATTCACGAACCTTGTTTCTCTATATAATCTCCTTTCTTCCCCATTTAAAATAGGAATGATAGGATAAGTGAAATCAAATTTTAGAACACCTCCCAACCTTTCTCCCCAAGATCTTGACAGGAGCATTCCAAACCTGGATGGAATGTCAGCAACAACTACATCCATGACTATACTCTCTGCTGGAATTTGTGCCAAAGAAATTACTACATATTTAATTAACCCAACACATTTCACCCTTTTGAAATCAAATGAATACAGATCTCTGTAAGGTTTGGTAATCTACAAGTTTAGTTCCTTCATAAGAGACAATGGCATGAGATTATGGAATGCTCCTGAGTCCAGCATAAAATTATGGAGAGTAAAATCATGAAGCAAGAGAGAGATATAGAATGGTGGAACAAAAGGATCTACTTCTTCTACTTGAGGAAAAAAGGTGACCACTGACTTCTCTTCTTGTGAGTTCACATTTTCACTTATATCTTCAATCTGTGTGAGATTAATACATTCTGAAATTTCTTTCTTGTAGACTAGTATTTCAGCTAATTCTAGAAGAGGTACCTGAATTTTTACCTTCTCCAACTCTTTTTTCAAACTGAAAGGATGAGTTTGTTTAACATTATTTTTAGGTTCTTCTCCACTCTTTCTAGAATTTTCTTCTTGTTCAGGTACAGGAACAACTCTCTCCAAAATATTAGTATCAACTGATTTTCTCTAGGAAGGTTCCCCCTGATGCAAATTTGTTCTATTAATTGAATTTACAGGTCGCTTCCCATCACTGACTTGTTTTACATGGTCCTTTTGTTGTGGAGTTGCCATTGGAGGAGGAATAAAATATTGTTGTTCACCTTCATTATCCTGCACTCTAGATCTCTTTCTAGACCTTAAATCATACTTTTTATGCAACTCGGCTTACATGAAATCTGTGAATTTCCTACAGTATTCATCCATTTCATCTTGGTCAAAAGATACTTCAACTTCAACCTACTCTCCCTCACAATATTCCTCTTCATCATCTTCTATTGTGTACATAGTAGATATTTGATCTTCGACCTCCCTTTGGTCATCTTCTACTGACTCTCCGGGTGTTGCTTCTATATATAATGGTGCTTGAACCTGGTCTTGATATTTTCTTTCCCTCTGCAAAATTTGTAGGGGATGTATTATGAATTGAGGGTTAAATACCCCTCAGTTTTTTTATACTTTTATTTGGGATTTTTTACTTTCCAATTCCATCTTAACTAGCTTATTTGACAATTTTTTTATCACCTTTGTCATATATTCAATTCTTTGATCTTGTGATGATTCTTCTTTTGCTTTCCCCTTCACTTGGACTATTTGTTTCCCTTTCGCCTTTCCAATTGCAGTCATATTAGCTTCAATCTGTAAAGCATTTGTCTATATCTTCTCTAGAGTATGCGATCTCCTTTCTCTAAGGGTGAAACTAAAATCGTCTTCAAAATCCCTAGAAAAAACCACCTTTGCTCCAAAAGGAGGGGGCTTCATTTCTATAGGAAAACTATTATACAACTTATTGAATATTTTGATAAAATCTGATATATTCTCATCTGGTTTTATTTTGATTGCATTGAATTCTTTTAGTGAATATCCATGATCCCTTTTTTCACCCCATCTCTGAGTGAATCAATTTTCCAGTTCTTCCCATGTACTAGTAGAATTATTTCGCAATTCCTTAAACCACTTTCTAGCCTCTCTGTCTGGAGACTGAGAAAAAATCCTCATTACAACATCAAGATGTTCTACATTCATATTTTCAGTAAAATTAAATAGGCAAGTGTTGTTTTGCAGTTATTTCATCTTCTCCAGTAAAACATGGTAGTAATTTAAGATACTCTTGAGGCATTGCATTCAGTGGTTGTGGAAGGTTAAGTGGACCATATCTGTTCAACCAAAAGGCTGGTGCTACCATGTTTGCACCTTGATTAATTGTTCCTTGGTTAGATGCAGTCGACGAACCTGCTGTGAAAATGAACGGAGGTGGAGGTAAAACTGATATGGGGGTGGGTTGATGGACAATAGCAAAGGGACTAGCAACTGGAGTTTGTTGAGCTTGAGTAAAATTAAAAGAAACAGACTCAAAGGAGTGTTATTCCAACTTAGGTTCTTGAAAATAAAGTGGTGTGAAAGGTGAATCTTGTTCCAAGAAATGAATTACTTCAGAGATATCTTCCAACAAAGGATTACTAGAACTAATGCCAGAAGCTGACAGTGTAGGACTAGGTGGTGAGGGGGTTTTGGGTTTCCGACCCTTTTTAGAAATCAATCTTTCAGGGTCTAACAAAGTAGGGACTTTCTACTGTGAGGTATCCGACCTCGTGTGAGGTCTTTTGTGAGCCAGAATTCTAAGAATAAAAAACACATCCTGTTGGAACACCTAATCCTACATGGGTAGGTGTGGAATGCGAAAAGTCACAATGGAGTCCAAGTGACCTTGGAATATGAAACCAAGAGTCACACCATTGTACTATAAATGTACATCTTTGTATAACGGAAAATAAGAAAGCCTCACGCTTATCCTTCATTGTGTGGAGTCTCTTGTGTGTGCATTCTTCTTCCTCATACACCATGTGTATGCTTCAACATGGTGTTTAACATGGTATCAGAGTGGGCGATTTCTGGCCCTGCTCCAAATTGAGTGAGTCATTTGTGTTTATGGCCCATGCATATCTGCAAAAATTCTTGACATTTTTGCAGCATTTAGAGAGTTTTTTGCAGCAGTGTTTTTGCCGCCATTCAGAGGTGTTTTGAAGAGGAGCAACATTCAGTGATTCTGCAGCATTCAGAAATCTGCTTTGAAGAAGAAGAAGCATTCAGAACTCTACTTTGGAGAAGGAGCAGCGTTCAGAAATTGGCAGCATTCCGGCATTGGTTTTGAAGAGACGCAGCCTTATGCATCTGAAGGTTTTCTCACTGTTTATTTCTTCCTGCAATCTCTGCATTTTAAATTCTACATTTTGAAGAGCTGCTGGATACGATTTATGTTGGATTACTGAAAGATTTCTGAGTTTGCATTTATTCAATATATGCTACTGGAAGGAAGAATAGTCTGCTCTCTCTATTATCTGCTAGCTGTTTTAAAAATAATAATAATAATAATAAAATTAAATTAAAAAAATCACTGTTCTTGGCTCTCACCGCCCTCTGCTCTGCCACTCACCCTCATTCCTGACAACTCAAATCATTCCCCATTCTCCACGCTCACATACTATCCTACGCTGCTCAACCTACAGTTCGCATACATACTTTCCTAGACTGCTCACAATAGTCCGCCCCCTCACCATCTCACGCGCACTCTACCACACAGCTCCCTCGAGCTCCCTCCTCTATATTGCACGCCCTCCTCTCTGCTATACACCCTCCTCACTACGACTCTCCATGGCTGCGCCCCCTCTACACAGAGTTTAGATCCCTGCAACTTACCGCCTCACTGTACACGCCATTCCCTCCAGCGCTTGCGCTCCCCTCTGCAATAAACGATCCACCTTCCACGGCATATCCACCCCTCCCTGCCACTGCGTCGGCCCTCCTCACGCCCTCTTATTCGGCCTCTCCCTGCATATACCCATCTACACAAAACGCTCCCCATCTGCCCATTCCCCCTACCCAGCTCGCTCTATTTTTAAAAAAAAAAATTAATCCGCCTCTCTCCGGCCTTTGACCCACCTCGTTTCATAATATACCGCGCACTGTCTATCCACAATCGACTCCTTACCCTCTCTCCTTTTTAATTCACAACGCACTCATCTACAACATTCAATACTTCCTATCTGCGCTTTCCTCTACGCATACACTCACATTCGTTCTCCCCCAAGTTTTAATTTCATTTCTTAAAATCCGCCCCCCCCCCCCATTTCTAATACCGCTCTCCTTTTTAAAAATCGACTTTTACAACCCCATTCGCCCTTTCTCCATTCAATAAAACCACCCCTCTTCTTTAAAAAATCGATTTTCACATTTTTAATACCGGTCCCCAACATAATAATCCCTCCTCCCCATTATAATAACCCTTCCCTTAATTAACCCTGCCCCTCCTTCCCATTTTTTTATATTTCCCCATTTAATTTAATAAACCCCATCCATTTTTTAATAATTCTCTTTTAATTAACACTTCCTTTAAATTCCCCTCTCTACACATTTTTAAATTTCCATCTCCCTCATTTTTTAATTATTCCCCATAATTAATTTTTAATTAATTTTCATTAATTAAAAAAAAATAGCAGAGAGAGAGGAGAGAGAGAGGAAGAAGACTTGAACAGCAGAAAGGAAGAAAAAATGACATATCAGAAAATGAAGTGAACATATAGAGAAATTGCAGATTTGACATTGACATAAGGGTGATTTTTTTGAAGAATTTCACATTTGAAGACAAGTTTGCCATCATTGAAAACAACTCTTTGAAGAGAAATCAGCTGCCCCAAGGCTTCTTGCGCATTGTTTTTGCTGCACATATTTTGCAAAAATATTGTATTGAGTTGACATTGTATTGCTTCTTCATAGTTGCAATCAGTATTTGAGTTGTTGGATTGTTGATTGCCCTCCATCATTTGAGGAGCACACTTTGTACTTTGAGAATTTCTTGAGTCATTTGTATTTGTTGCATCACATTGTAAACGGGTGCATTTTCGGTTGTAGCCGACACCCTTTCATTTTTGAGCCTAATTTGTTGAAAATGGCCAAAATCAATGAGGTATTAGTGTTTTTGAATGACCTCATTCATTCAAATGTTGATGATGTGATAAAAATGAGCAAATATGCTCTATGTAACATTCAGAGTTGTTTGCTAGATGCACATGAAAAGATTGAGTTTTTGCAGTCGAAATCTCAGCTCCAACAAGACGAACTTCACCAAAAGAGTCACCATTCTGAACCTGTTTCTGTTCAGAACATTGTGAAAGACTCCCATTAGCAGCAAGTCAGCAAAGTTGCAAATGATTCACTTTCAGTTCCTTGTACTAGAGCACATGTACATGTAGATGCAGCAGTTCAACCTGCACTTCTCAAGCCCATCATCAGACCTTGGGAAGAGCTTGTCCACAACAAGCACCGAACTGGTCTTGGATATGACAAGGATGTGTCCTCTCATATTCCAGACTACACCAAGCCCATCATATTTCAGAGTGTCGGATTCTTGTATGACAGTTCACCTGCAGCTGTTCCAGATCCTGTTCCACAACAACAATAGATTGAGAAATGCCAACACTGTGATCGAGTTGGCCATATGAAAGATCATTGTTTTGATATTCATCCATGCAAGCACTGTGGTCGGCACACCCATTCTTCAGACAGATGATTCAGACACAAGCCTCCTGCAAGAACCAAGATTCATCTTGGATGGATCGCTTCTTGGCAATGGACATCAGCAGCCAAGAAGATGTTTACAACACATGTTAGAACTTGTTCACGGATATTGAACAAACTTGCAGTTGATTTTTTTCCATCATCTCACCTTGTCCCTGACAGGGGGGAAAACGGTGGTCATATACAAGCTTTGACGACAGATCAAGCGAGCCCGAGCCACGGTCTCTCATTCCAGATTCAGAGTTGCAGTCAGAGTTCAAGCGAGCCTGAGCCACAATTCGTCATTCCAGAGTCAGAGATGTAGCCAGAGACACAGATGCCCATGAGCATACCTTCGGTTGGTGGATAACCTAAAACCATCATTTTCGGTTGGTGGATAACCTAAAACCATCATCTTTGGTTGGTGGATAACCTAAAACCATCATTTTCAGTTGGTGGATAACCTAAAACCACTGATGTAGTAGACCTCCTTCTTTAGGTTGAAGGTCTCCTTTTTTTATGAGGGACAATTCCTCTAGCAGAAGCCTTCAGCTTCTTGCTAGTTTTGGAAGAGTTCCGGGAACTGCAACAAGTATTGCGTTCCAGTGTTTGTGGTCATCCTAAAACCACCTCTTTTTTCCAACATTTCAGAGAGTTGATTCAGCCCAAGTGCTGCCATGTATACTTTGCGGATTTGTATTACAACTCTTTTCTTGGACTCACACATACCCCTTCGGATTAAGGGGGGATGTTGGAACACCTAATCCTACATGGGTAGGTGTGGAATGCGAAAAGTCACAATGGACTCCAAGTGACCTTGGAATATGAAACCAAGAGTCACACCATTGTACTATAAATGTACATCTTTGTATAATGGAAAATAAGAAAGCCTCACGCTTATCCTTCATTGTGAGGAGTCTCTTGTGTGTGTGTGCTCATCTTTCTCATACACCATGTGTGTGCTTCAACATGGTGTTTAACACATCCAAATATTTCCTCCTCACTGAACAACCAGAGGAAATAATATGAAAAACCCAGGGAAAATAAAGTTCGTTTCTTCGATCCCCAACAACGGCGCCAGAAAATGTTGTATCTTAAGAGACAATTCCTTGGCTGTGGAAAGGAATCAGTGCTTAAGACATTTTTAGAAATGTGTCACAAAATAATTATATCAAGTGGTCTTCGTTCAATCCCTTTGGAAACTAATTATTTAAACCCTTAATAATTGGTATAATGAAAGACTCTACAATGACATTAACTGTTGATATCTGAATGGAAAAGAAGAACTGCAGAAGAAACTCAAAATGATATGTTGTAACATAGAATCTATCACTCTAAATTTCAAAATGAATTTATGGAGAGAGAGGGACCTCAAAATAATATGTTGTAAACAAAGAATCTATTACTTCTAAGTTCCAGAGAGAATTTGTGAAGAGAGATGAGTTGGAGTGAAGGAGCACAAATTAAGGTTATTTAAATCTTACTCATAGATGTAATTAAGAGACTGGTAGCTACTTTACTTCACGTCATTCCAGGAAGAAGGAACAAAAAATGGCACAGGAAAAACGAATCACCGTCAACAGTTGCAGGAAAATTGATGTTTCTTTCATTAATTCCTCATAAAATTAAGTACCACATTTTTAGTCTTCCAGAGGTCCAAAACTCGGAACCCTTCTTATTTCTCTCTATCTTTCTTAAATACATCAAAAACATTTCATAACTTCTAAAACTTCTTGAAACTACTTCGACTACCTAAAATGTTAAAAATACTTATTACATTGCAATTGAGGATATCATTATAGCTTCAATCTAAACATACAAAGATAACAAATTAAAACTTGCAATATCAGTCTTTTTGTTGATTCTGATTTGTTGTTGATGCATCTCCTTGAAGTGCTGATGTGTCTCCATGACAGATCGGAGATCCTTGCCCAGCATCTCTTCCAGAGTTCATTGTTTGTATTTTCTTCTTGTTGTCGTGTCTTTTATTTTTTTGATGCGGTATTCGAATAGTTCTGTAATAACACCTTTTCGCCCGACTTGACCCAGTTGTTGTGCTTCCAATGGTGCCACCATATGATCCTTTGCCTGAATCTACCTATGCCTCTGCACTTCAAACCAAGTTATCCTGTCCCCTTCTGCTCGACTCTGCCTCTTATGCTCGTGCCTGCAGCATTCAGTCTTCCATTTATTTACAAGGTGCCACGACATACAACATTGTTTTGCATGGGGTCAGGCGTTACCCAAGTCTACTGCCCACTTTCATGTTTCTTCATGAAATGACACAACTACAAATAATCCTAGACTTCAAATAAATTTAAATTAACCTTTGGAAGGTATTGTGTCTGCTTTTCTATCGCACTTCGGCTTTCCACATTGCTCCATTATAAGCCTCCTCTAACCTCTGATGTGATTTCTCAAAGGAAAGGCTCTTACTTCTGGATTTGAAATCCTCTGCAATTTAACTCTGTAGCTATTTCACATCTGACCCTCATCGCATTTCGGCCTTTGGTATTTTATAACATATTCCCTTAGCGCCTTTCCTCTCGAACTTGTGATTTGTGATGTGCGATGTATGAGGGGGATGACGTGGCAAGCGGAGGTGGGGACAATCACAAATCGCAATTGGTGAAGTGAAAATTTACCTCACTTCGCACTTCAGTGTTCATAACATATTCCATTAGCGCCTTTCCTCCCGAACTTGCGACGTGCGATATGTGATCGCATCACATAGCAATATCGCAAGTTTAACCATATTTCAAACTTGTATCCTTTACCAAATGTGATATGCAATGGAACTTATGGCCGACATGTGGCTTCGCTTCACAACCTCTGATCCATTAACTCACTTTCATATTTATTTGCAATATCCATTCTCGACCACTTATCTCTAACTTAGATCTCGTGATTTAATCTTTTCCATCCATCTGACTTGCATTTATGTGCTATGATCTCTGTCGTCCATCTCTCCGCTTCAATTTTGCGCTTTGATCATGACCGTCTATTTTCCCCTTTATGCCTCCTCCCAAAATCTTAAGTTTTTAGGAAAAATGTGAATAAGCCCAACTCGACCTTGACCTGTGTGCAATGTTCTGAATGCATCAATCGGCTTGAATCTTGAACTGTTCTGCATGTGAATAAGCCTGACTGAAATCACCTTCACTTCTCCACACATAATGTTAATACACCAAAATATAAATCAAAATTATTTTTCGACATACAATAATTTTACATTTTCTAAAATATATTTTTTTTTGGTGTTTTGATAAATATTTAAAAAGTAAATGCAAATGAGCCTTTTTGACATACAATAATTTTACATTTTCTAAAATATATGCTTTTTTGGTGTCTTGAGAAATATTTAAAAAGTAAATGCAAATGAGCCACAATAGCTCTTATGAGCAAAGGTGTAGAGATAGAACCATCCTCTTTTGAGGAGGTAGTGCAACAGCTAGTGTGGGCTAATGCCATGGTTTAGGAGTATGAATCCATCATTAGAAACAGTGCATGGGAAGTTGTCCCAAGACCAATGGGGAGGTCAATTGTAGGATAAGGGTAGGTCTACAAGGCGAAGCAAGGAGCAAATGGGAGTGTGGAGAAGCACAAGGCCATATTTGTGGTAAGAGGGTTCTCTCAAGGAGAGGGGATTGACTATGATGAGACATTTTCACTAGTCGCAAGGTACTCATCTATCAAATCAATCCTTGCACTCTTTATGCAGATGGGATGGAAGATACATTAGATGGATCTAAAGGTAGCCTTTCTCAATGGAGTTATTGAGGAAGAGGTGTACATTGAGTAGCCAAAATCTTTTGAGACCTTAGACATGGAGTCACATGTGTGTAGACTCAAGAGAGCATCATATGGGATGAAGCAAGCACCTCATGCTTGGTACACCAGGATTGACAACTATTTCATCGGGTTGGGCTTCACCAAGAGTGAATTAGATGCAAACCTTTATCATAAAATGGTAGATGGTAAGATTTTGATTATTGAACTTCATATTGATGATCTAATATTGATAGGTGATGAGTATCTCATCAAGTCTTGCAAAGAGGATCTTGCAAGAGAATTTGAGATGAAGGACATGGGGCTCTTGCACTATTTCCTGGGATTGGAAATATGGCAAAGAGATAGGGAGCTATTCGTATCTCATGGAAATTATGCCAATGAGATCCTCAGGAAGTTACACATGGAGGGAAGCTAAACCATGGAGACTCCTCTAGCAGGAAAATGGAGGAAGGAGGATGCTACTTCGGGCGAAGTAGTAGATGCTACTATTTACAGGCATCTTGTGGGTTCAATCTTGTATTTGGTGAACACACAACCAGACATATGCCACACAATTAACCATCTTATTAGAGTTATGCTTAAGCCTACCAATATATTTTGGAAGGCAGGAAAGCATGTGTTGAGATACCTAAGAGGCATTACAGAGTATGGGCTATGGAAAAAATGAAAAGAGGGAGTGAATCTTCAAGGATTCACCAATTTAGATTGGGAAAGGAGTCCATCTGACCGGAAGAGAACATTAGGGGGCATCTTCAACATAGGATCAATAGCATTTTCCTAGTATAGCAGGAAACATAGATCAGTTGTGTTGTAGCTCCTAGAGATAGCCTTGAGTTGCAAAATACTAGTGCCTAGGACATCTTAAAATCAGAGGTTAAATTTGGAAAATTGTATAAATGCCTCTGACAGGATATGGATCAAGAGAAATAATGGTTTTGGTGGTTCAGGAATGGAGAAGATCTTTGAGTCTACTCCTTGTGAATTACCCTATATTATGAGAGGTCTCATGAGGCTGGATGGCTAAATGGATTTCAAATGGGCCAAGTATGAAACAATGAGCAAAAGATTTCAAATTATGTAGAGGTGTTGAGGAAGAACAGAGGAGGAATCCACAAAATATAGGCTTAAAATCCTTAAGAATATGTCTCCCATGAACTAAAAAGAAGTGGGTGTAAGTGAAATATGACTAATAGTAGAGATTCATGGAGTGCGCTTTAAGGAAGTGCAGCAAGTTTAACACATAAGCGTTATACATAAAATTAATTCATGAATAAAAATGCATACCATCGGCAGCTACATTACACGAATCATCCATAGCAAAAGAGCATGAAAAGATAATTATACATAAATAGGAGATTAATGTTAAATAAATGGAATACATATACATACTACTCATTGCCCCATCTGGAATCCAAATAAACAACGTTGTATCAGATTAAGTTCTAACATCTTTCCCAAATATGTATCTCAGAGCACAAGGAGCACAATCATACCAAACTATAGCAAAATTCTCCAAAATTTAGAACCTTTCTTTCATCTCTGAACTCCCTACATATAGAGTTATGCTTGAGGGTCTACGATCCTAGAACATTTATGATCGAACCATACCTATGAAATCAAAATATCCTACCTAACCTACAGAGCGTACATCGAGCAATTACTTCTGTACTCAGAAAATTAAAACAAGAATGGGTGAAATCGAGATTTCACCATCAAAACTATAAAAATAAAAGACATGGTTGACCATGGAGGCCAAAACTGGGATCCTTCAAATGGTGTGACTAGGAGTGGCAGTGAATAGGTGGGTAGGCTAACTATTATCATATGATTCCACCTACTATTTGAAAGCCTCCACTCCCTCATTCTCATTATTTCCACTTAATCAGTTCTGAAATGGTCAGTTGTATTGCATTTTCCTGGCTCTTTAGCAGATATTTCCTAAGCAAACTGAATAAACCATAACTGCATTCCCCACCCAAAATCCCATGTTGTGTTTGAATTGCAAACCAGAAACTAGATTTCGGAGGAGGGCATGAGTGGTTTGTGGTATTGGATGGGGGGGGTGTGAAATCACTATGGGCTGACACGTAGCACTGGAGGAGGTTTCCCAAACTGGCCATTTCAGACCCCCCCCTGGGGTGTTATCTTTCAGAAGGTGAGGGGGGTGCCAAAATAGATAATGAGCCATTGGATGCGTGATATGGAGCAGAAATGAGGGGAGGATGGCGGAAGCGAAAGTGGAGTTAGCGGGGCTCATTAACACTAAAAAGAGCAGAAAAACGGCTATGGAAAGGTTATTGATGATGTGGCAGGAAGGTGGGACCGCCCGCACATCAAAAATCACAAGATTTTCATATGAGAAACGAAGGGTAAAAGTTATAACACGCGATGTGTGAAGCGCGATGGGCAGAGGATGTGACATGGCAGAGGTGGGACGACCTGCAAAATCACAATCGGGGAAATTTTGGCATAAGGAGTGGGGGTAAGAGTTATGACTTGCGATGGGCGATACGCGATGTGAGGAGGATGACGTGTCAAGGAAGGGGGTCCATCCATAGTCTGCAATCCGGAAGATTTTCATGGAAGCAACAAGGGGTAAATGTTGTATTCTGCGGAGTGAAAAATGCAATGAGTGGAGAGGTTAGGGGTGTGAAAAAGAAAATGGAAAGCTTCTTCCTCTTTTGACTACAGGGCATCCTTTTGACCCATGCTTGAAAATATGGGCCCTCATATTTACCACTTCAACTCCTCATTTGATTGATTCTCATGCTACTTTATTAGTTCAAAAGAAACATAAGCCAGCAAGTTGCAGTCAGTGAAACATAGGCAGAGTACATGGCAGTCAGTCAGGTAGCATGTGAGGCCATCTGGATGAGGAAGATACTTGTTGGTTTGTTTGTTTGACAGATGGATCCAAAGGTGATACATTGTGATAACTAGAGTTGCATCAAACTCTTGGTTAATCCTGTTTTTCACAATAGGTCCAAGCATATTGATATCTGGTATCACCATCTCAGAAATTGTGTGCAGTGGTTGATTATGTCATTAGATTGCATTCCCACAATGGAGTAGGATGCATACATCTTGACAAAGGCACTAGAAATAATAAAATTCAAATTCCACAGAGATAGGATCGGGGTAGAAAATAATCCCTTTCTTGTGAGAGGTAGTGTTGAAATGGCACCAAGTAATGGCACCCAAGGGGGCTTCTGATTTAATTTTCCCTTAACTAAATTGGAAGAGACATTGCAATTTCATCTCATGACAACTTGTATTAGTTAACTGAGTCAGGAAGACTTAGTTAGCTTACAAAATTCGAGTTGAGGGTTTGAGAGGAGGCATGTAGAGTTATCCTGTGATTTTAGGAGGTCTAGTTAAAGTTATTTGTGAGTTGTAATTATTTAACTCAATTAATTGAGTTAAAATCAATTTAACTATTTCTAAATGAGAGATGAGCTAGTGAGAAGTCCAATGAATTAAATATGATTTAATTTAGGTGCAATGATTAATCAAATAACTGATATTTTACTATAAATAGTTGTTGCATGTCAGTTCTAAGGAAGGCCTAGTTGAGACTGAGGTTAAAGGGATGATAACTATCAAGTATATGGTTAGAAAATTGTATAGGTTAGTTATAGGTTCATCAGGATGCCTTGAAGGAATTTCTCAATAATTATTGGGAATTTCCTATTCAATATTGTGAAAATTCCTCCAGGAATGCATGAGAAAGGTTGGTCAAATAGAGGTTGAGAATTGGTTAAGTATTTGAATGATATTTCCTAGATCAAAGTGAGACAGTCAGCAGAGTGCAGAAGTTTCTCGGTGAGAGAAAAACATTGTATTGTTTCATGGTCTTGACTTTATACAATATACAGATAGTGGGGTTTTGAGAAGTGTGCTTTCCCCAGATACATATTGTGTTGTGTGATTGATTGTTTCTTTCTCTTACTTGTTATGTGCTTGTGCGATTATGTTTTGTTTCCACAAATTTTGAAGGATTCAATATTTTGTTTAGTACATTACAAGATCAGATTCAATCTCGTTGATATATTTTCTATAGGGAGAATGTGTGAGAACTGTAACACTCTCTTCCCACATCTACCCAAGTAATCGACCAACTGGGGTAAACATGCAAACAGAGGCTATTAATATGATATTTAACCTCCTAGATGACCTTAAGTAAGTGGAACTGACAAAAAAAAGACAAACACACCTTACGCAACATCCAAAATATCCACATGAGGTAACCCAACCTTCCAGGCCCCTGAACCTTGAGGGAGAATGATGTTTTGACTAATTTGAGCCTTAGCTACGTGCATGCGAAGGAAAGGTAGCAGATAAAAGACTATAGCCATGGGCATTCCAAGGCAAGGTAGCAGCCAAGGCCCAGTTTGGTCAGTTTTGTGCCTTCAACTCCAGGATTTGTGACACATATTTATCCCCAGAGCCCAGGTCACTATCGAGAACTTCATGAAACTATAGGGGATGATGAGTAACATTAAAAAAAAGGTATGGAAGAAATCAAATCATCAGTAAATCATCTGGACCCCTCCTAGCCATGACAGGAATTTCGTCAAACATGTCACAAACATTGTATCTACGGGTATAAACATCAGATTTAAACATGGGTGTCTCTTACTTTTCTAAGAATCACTAAGAAGCATTGATCCCCAACATCATAAACTGTGATACATTCTATTTGACCATAGATACATTGTGTATCAATTTACATGTATAAACATAGATAGAGTCATACATCATCACTGATCAAATACATTATTACAACCAGCATAATAACAACAGAAATACAATGGATAGAATAACAAATCCATAAATAAACCGATACAATTGCATACCAAATACCAAAGGAATGAGTTCTTCATTATTGAATGTAAAAAAAAATCGGGTATGGGACTTCCACGTTCCAGCCAAGTATCACTTCAACCAATCACCCCCATGCCATATTCTAAACATGAATTTTGGATCTCATCAAACACGTCAATCACAACCAATCCAGGGATTCCAAAGGCTAAACCACCTCAACCATCAACTAGTGATTCCATCTCACGGTCGGACATCACAAGCATCACGGATTGGTATTTATCCAAGTTTTCCAGGGCTCCAAAGCATTTGTTCCAACCAAGGATCCAGGACTAGTAACTCAACCCCAGTTGTTCCCGGTCTCTAGAGTGTTTGTCCAACCAAGGAACCAAGACTAGTAACTCAACCCATCTAGGGCTCCATAGTGTTTGTCCAACCAAGGCTCCAAGACTAGTAACTCAACCCAATAGCTATCCTTTCGGCTCCAAAGAATTTTTCCAACCAAGGCTCCATGAACTAATAACTCAACCTGTTATTGCCTAAATCTACCTTAGGCTGAAGGAAGGCAGAGTCTAGGGTAACATCAAACCACGCTCAGTCTGGTAGCTAGCCCTACCAGATCAGGAGAGGGCTCTCTTCGGGTCAATCTCAGCAAAAATAATCAATGAGGCTTGAGATGACTTGAAACAAAGGCTGATTTTAGGCTAGGTATATATGTAAAGGAGTCTGATTTGATTTTGGGGGTTTTTGTTGGAATCAAAGGGAAAGGCAGTTTTGGGTCCAGGAAATGATCAGTTTTGCAGAGAGATGAATGGGGCAAGGAAGGCAATTGTTTTGATGCTTTGAATTGAATGAAATGGATAGCTCAGACTAGTGATCAGTTGAAGAGGGAAATAGGCATTCAAGAATCCTCTTCAAACAGTTGAAAAAATGAAAACTTAAACAAAACTTTAAGGCAGAGCACTGCAAATCTAATGGATTCCACCCTTATTACTTGTTTGTTTAATTTAAGAAGAAAGGAGAAGTAAAATGATACACATGAAACATCAGTAAAATTACAATCACAGAGAGAAACACACCATAAAAACATAGAGCCACATGGATCCCAAAGAGTGCTGCAAACCCTGGTCTATTCCTTTGCCAAAATGCAGAGATGAAATGTACAATGAAGCTCAAAGCAATCCCAAGTGTCCAACCTTGAAAATGACTGAGAAAATACAAGATATAGAAAAGCTTAACTCATCCCCATGCCTCTAGGGGTTGTGCTCACTATTTTAGGAGCTGTTTTAACAAGATCTAAACTAAGAACTGGAAAACAGGCAGTGGAACATCTTGCCTCTATAAGATAGGAAACTGGTTCATTCAGTTACAATTCACTTTTTGGTGAATGAATCTACTTACATGAGTAAAAATGTGCCAAAATTACATCAAAGCCATGAAATTACATCAATTTACATCAATATTTTCACATTTGGAGATGAAAAAGTCAAACTGGCCAAAACTAGGCGAAGAACTGAGTTACTGAGTGAAAACTAGGCCAAAATTCCCAATGCGTCGCGCCTGAAATCTCTATGTGTCATGCCACTTTGGAGCTAATTTTGAGGGCCTTTCAGGTGTCCAAATTGAGCAAAGGATAGCTCGTTGGAAATATCTACCTGTCTACTTTCTAACCCAAGTAGAATTTCTGAATTTGGTTGCCATTTTCCCCTCCAAAAGTCAAATCTCCCAACACTGCTTCCTGTGTGTCCAAAAAGTGGCAGAAAGGCCATTTTTAGGGTGTTTTTGACCCTTCAAGCAACCAAAAACTTGTCAAAATCCTTAGGTAATGGGTAGGAATGTGTAAATTTTGATGAAAAATCTAGAAATGAAATTTTTTCTTCAAGAGGAGCTTCCAACTATAAGCGCGCGCCAAGTGGCGCGACGCGTCGGGCAAGAAAATCTGTGTTAAGGCCAAAAAATTCAAAATTGACAAAAATTTTCCCAAATTTCTTGAAATTTGGGCTGAATGTCCACCATCAAACACTATGCTGAGCTAAAGAAGCTTAGGCCAAAATTTGGAGTCTATCATGCCTTTTGCGACGCTTTAGTGCCCTCTTTAGCTTTGCCTTCAGGATCTTGATTCGCGACTTGCAAACATGATTCCTCACCCAATAATGATTCTTCATGTGCCTGAGCATGTTCTTTTCCTTGTTTTCCTTCTCCAACAGCTTCTCTAGATGAAGATTGACCCTCTCAACCCAAGTCTCTCTATCAGCCTCAATCTCTCGCTCAATGGATGTCATCTCAGTTTGGCTTCTTTAGGCAGCTTGCCGGTTCTCATGGATTTTTTGCAACTCCATGATTGTTTTCTGATCTTCCAAATATTTATTTTTCTGTTCCAAGCATTTTATAACCCATTGAGCTCTTTTCAACTTGGCGGACAAAGTGTCTATCTCCGCCTTCTGTTCCTGAATAATCTCTCTCAACTTTGAGCTTGGAGAGCTCAAATCTTCATCAATCAATATGAAACCTATATCTTGGCCTCCTGAAGGGCCCTCATCCTACATGGGCCTCTTACCTCTATCCTGTACCTGTACCTATGCTGCTGATGACGAAAGCGAGACCCCTTCCACCCCAGGTGGAGATAGTACTCGTCGGGCTGCTGCAAATAATCCTCTAGTGCCTCTCTGATAAGTGATATACATCGGCACACTAGTAGTATCTGCCTCTTGACCTCCATACTAATGTGAAGGTTCACCTGCATCATGAACAACCTCCGAAGGAACCTGAGGAGCTGTGAAGAAATCATGGGAAATGAAATCCTCCCATGAAATACCCTGCAATCCAAGCTGATGCACAACCACTATCTTAATGAGTGCATAGTATAAATACTGTTGTACTGCTGCTCGGGAGTTTTTCTGTACCCAAGAGTGGTCATTCTCTCGATATTCTGGCACATGAAATAAGGGAGGTTCATCATCCTCACCCTGGTGAAATGCATCAATAACCTGATATGGTAGGCATAGAGGCATGAAAATTGGCCCTCACAACTGAAATATCTGATAATGAGTTTCATTAGAGGCACATAGGATTCTTTTAGGAACCGGAATGGAAACACTCTGCTGAGTTGTTTCACAAAGCTAGGCCTGATATATGGTTCATAATGCACTCTGTCCACCTGCTGTCTTTTGTTCCACTGTTCACCCACATTCGGTATTCTGGTTTCTTGAGAGATAGTTTCCGGTGTCAAAGTGAAAGTTACACCAGCAAGAGTTACTTGACCATCATGTAAATGCAATACAAACAAACGAGCCAACTCCTGATGAATCCTAGCAATCATTTCACAAAACTGAAAACATGACTATTGTTGGAAACATGCCATGGCAAGTGGGCAAGCCTACAATTCAGCCAATGAGGTGGGCTCTTCTCTCACATGTCTACCACTTTTATGAGGCCTTCTAGGTGCATGTAACTCAGTGGTGGAATCACTATCTCGGTCATATGATGTATCAGTGTCTGTCTCCATGGTGTTCAAGGTCTATGCAAGGTCTACGAGAATTTTGATGCTTTTGTTTTAGTGCCAAATGTATGGTAGTATGGGAGGGACTATAGATAAATAGGGTAGTGGGGACAATGGGGTTTAATCAAGTGATATTTTCCTTTTGAAAGCTTCTGATTTGATAAATTTAGGGACAAGGGACAGCCACTTAACTTCTTGGGATAAACTTGGGATTTTGGGAAATTTTGCAAATAGGATAGGGATAATGGGAATGAGATGGATATGAGTGGCTTTAGGGATGTAGGGAGATAGGGGAATGGATTGTAATGATGAGATAACAGTGAGGGGGAGATGGGAAAAAACAAGGTGGGGAGGTGGAAATGTTTGGCACCAAAACCAATTTTAAAACACCAACTTCAAAACCGTAAGGGAGCAATTCTCAACAAGATAAGAGGGTTTGAGTTTTTGGCATTTAAATTCTCATAATCAATCTCAAACACTTGTTCATGGCAAATAGAAGGTCACATGGACTTACTTGGAGAAAATATACCGAGTCGATTTGGAGTTTTTTTGAAGCAAGGGCAAAAATTTATGTTTTGGCTCAATGCGCCGCGCAGTCAACCCAGTGCGCCACACTCTTCTGATGCGCCGCGCTGGAAGAAATTAACACACAGTGGAGCGGCCCTATGCGTCACGCTCAGCCTATGCATTGCGACACTTGCCCAGTGCGTCACGCAACCAACTTCAACATTGTCCGCCCTCCAAACTGCTTTCTTCACTATTTTTCTTGTCTCACTCGGTCTCTTGGCATGCAAATGAATCTTTGGAACATGAAAATATCTTTTATGCCAAAGATTTAAATTTTTGCTTCTTGAAAACCCACTTTGTAATGTTTGAAAACTTTGACACTTTTCAAATGAACTCTGTTTTTCTTGCTTTTGATTTTTGGACTGAATGATGAGCTTCTTGTCTGTTTGCAGGGAATGGATGGCATGGAATTTTGGCAAAGGCGACCAGGGCTGCGAATGGAGTACTATTACAACTGAAGAACTTGAAAATTACATTACTTTTATTACAAAAGGATAAAATAGACAATTTTTCTTCAAAACATATTTTTGAAGAAAAATCATTATCAAGTATTATGATGATGAAATTTTTGTACTGATACCTTATTTGAAGCTTCCTCATGTGCCTGCTAGCCATTATTAGACATTTTGGGACCTGATTAATAAAACCCTGGACCTAATGAGACTAAAGACCCTAAAATGACTCTTTGCCAACTATGAGGCCAAACATGACTGTACATGATTTTAATGAAAAAAACTAGGCCAGCATGTACAAGACATGAGGGATATGAATGACGAGACCCTTCCATCAGATGATCCATGCTCCTAATGGAATGCAGCTGACTGAACTGAATGAGACACCTAAAATGAAATGCAACAAGAGAAATTTGATCTCTGACGGAGGGATGAAGATACCGACTCTAACACAACCCACAATTATAGGAACATGAGAACCAACCAAAAAACAATCAATGGAAATAAACCCACAATACCATGGTTGTCTAGGAAATGGAAAGGCTAGGAAAATCCACATGCATACACCATGCATGCCAAAACTAGTGAGGGAAACATACATCCAACTCGGTACATGCAATCAAATACCATTGTAGCTAATGATCCCGATGTTCACTTGCACTTTCCTACTCTCTTTTTTCCTTATTGCTCCAAATCACCAAGTATCCACCCTCTCCAAAATTTATCCAAGAAACATCTAAGTATCCAAGAGTATGAAAGGGAGAGAGAGAGAGAGAGAATAATGAGAGCTCCAAAACTGAACTAACCAAAAGCTTACCAACTAATCCTTAGAAACATTTTTTTTAATGAGGCCTCTATTTTCTTCATTTTCCATTATTTTCCTTCATTTTCCTCCTCACATGCAACCTATGACCTTTCACCTTCCTTTCCTCCTATTTTCTATTATTTTCATAAATTAATGCCAAGAAATGCCACTTTTCCTTTCTAAATCCTTTTCCATTACCTTTGCCAATTTCCTTAGCCATAATAAACCGAAGTGAAAACCCATTAGGATGTTTTTGCCAACATTCAGCTTGGCATAAGTGTCCCATCAACCGTGGTTATTATTTTTTACATGTATTTTTTGCCAGGGCTGTTGCAAAACCCTCCCCCTTCGGGGAACACTGTCAATGTTCAATGACACCTACAACCTAGCAAACTGCTAAAAACAAAACATACTCCCTAGGATCTTTATAAAATATCTTGTTGCAGTATTTACAATGACCAATACTAAAAACATGACAAACATATTGTTTACTAGAGCTTTATAACATAGCTCATTACAATATTTACAATAACAACCACATTTTCGTCAACCAAAAAATAATGATATTGTCTATGGAACTTTATAAATCCAACTCAATAAATTATTTACAATAATATACCCATATACACATTTTCTCAACCAGTAAATAAAATTATATGATGCATGTATCAATCAATCAATGGAATCCATAGGCTCACACCTCCACCCTCAAAACTAGTACCATGATTCACCTCCTTCCCAGGAAGTCCATAATCCACTGTCAAAGTCAAAGTTGCATCCAATGTCCATCACTACAATCCTATGCCACTTGTCCTCTTAGTGAACAATTACCCACTCATTGTTCCCCGACACACTCCCAATGTGAATTTGATTCCATATGGAAATGCTAATGACCAAAAAAAATCCATCCCCGACCTTCCCTTCTCTGCTACATAGTCCCTCAGGAAATCTGGTCACCCCCCTTCCATGTAGTCACTCACCGTCCAAGTTCCACTAGCACCCCCATCTCGGGTAGTCCATCCCTTAGCAAGGCTTCCTCGCATCAGAAGTTCAAACAAAATTGGCATATAACTGCCTCAAAACCATCATATCAGTCATAGCATGCTCATGGAAATAAATGGACACTATTGGGTACCAGTGTCCCACAATGGCCCTACTCCTGAAGTGCTTTAGCAACATACTGCTACATGTTCCAATTCCTTTATCGATGTTGCTAATTCTTGCAATCAATTTCAACCATCCCAAACAAGACATTGCATTATTTCCTATACCAATCACATATTTTCCATTAGATTCAAAATAAATTGAAGTAACTTCAAATCATACCTCATTGGTAGATCGTCAATAAGGTGTACTTGCAATCCTGTTTACTTCTTGTCACACAATTCAAACTAGTTGTTTGATCAAATCATCATGTATAAAAATATCACATCTAGTTAGCTCAAAACACAACCATCATAAGTTAGAATCATAGATCACATGCATAATAAAACTGAAATCAAATATTGATACTTATTCTTCATCGGTCCTTACTTCTGCCTTTTTTCTTTTGTACACACACCAGATCAGTTGCCACACCTGGAAAGCAGCCATTGAATTTTCTCATCTTCAATCAATTACACATACACATAGTGTACATCACAACACATACATCCACAGACAATACATACAATACCATACAATACATGCACCCATACCGACATACGACACATGCACCTACACTCGGTATACAATACAACACAATACATACACCCATACCAACATACAACACATACACCTACACCCAGTGTACAATACAACACAATACATACACCTGCATATGGTGTACATCACAACACCATACATATACACATATAGAGTACAAAACAACGAATACAAATGTCACGATACCACAACTACACCATGCACATACATAGTATCACATGCCCACAACACAACATGTAGAACATGCACACAATACCACATGTATACCAGTACCATATGCACAACACGTACAGAGTACCATCTGTACACAACACTACCTGTACAACATGTGCACAACATTACATGTACACGAAACCACCTACACAACACCAAATGTACACCGCACCACCTGTACAATGTGTACACAATACCTCATATACACAACACCACATGCACAACATGTACATGACACCACATGTACACAACGCTACGCACGACATGTAGATGACACCATCTGCATGCAACACCACATGTACAAGATGTAGAGAGCACCACATGCACACAACACCACATGTAAAATCATGCACACAACACCATATGGACACAGCACCATATGTACAACATGCAAAAAACACCATATGTTGTACATAACACTGCATATGCAATATACATGCAATACCATATATATAATAGACACACAACATCGCATGCACACAACGCTACATATGAAACATTGCACATCACCAAATGTACAATCATTGAATATACAACATGCACAACATATACTGAATAATATCTCTACACATCCATATACCACACACTGACCCCTCAAGCGACCTTGCTTCTAGTGTCTTTGCATTATCCATGCTTATCCTAGCATGCCGCAGATCACACTACTTTCACTTCGTTGATTTACCCCTCAACATTGCTTGTCCATAACATAAACATAGGCATAGTACAAGCATATAATATCAATTCATGTCCACATGATACTAACCTCATAGATCTGTCAAAGTTACTCTTCCCACTTGATTCCTCATAAGACCAAGAACCTCTTCATGCCATTCACCTGCATAAGCAATCATTCCTCCACAAGAATGATCATTCAAAACCCTATCATACAATGAAATAGATACATAGATACATACATATATATAATAATTAGCATAAAACAATCATGATCCTGTCAAACAACATCATACATACATACATACTCAAACACCAAATAGATGACATAATCAAACATTCAAGTACAAAGTATATGACACAAGCAAACTCATACCTTAATGTATCTTAGGGTAGGATATGTTGTTTGCACAATCAATCCAGATTAGCACGACATAACTTCACACCATATCACTCAAACATAAATAAGATATGATATACATAATAATAACTAGATAACATGCTAACATCATAAACTCATAATTAATTGTCATTCATGCATAACAATCACATAAGCATAGTTAGTCTAGATTAATACAACACAATGTCACAAATAATTCAACTCATACCTAAATTTCATAACCCTAACCACATGCCTAAGCCAATCTAAAGCAATATGATGCATATAACATCAAGATCTTAATGAAATAACACTAATCATCAAGTTACTAGCATATAACAACAAAAAGATATATATCATGCTCATCAACAACATGTAACCTAATCATCATGCTAACTATCATAGAAAAACAACAAGTTAACCTATATCATACTCATCAACAACATATAACATAACTAACATTAAACAAAAATAGCAGTGCATATCACCACAGGTTGTTATCATTCATGACTATGTGACACATGTACATATAACCACACTAATCCATTATAATATATAATGTGTGTAACCATAACATAAATATAATGAAAGGAATACTCATAACCATAATGAATATAATAATCCTTAACCTACATACCAACATCCCCAACATCCAAACCTGTATGACAACATGTTCTTACCTTGAGGTCCAATTCTGTAAATTTACTTTGATGGTCTGCATCTCTTTCTCTATCTTAGCTAACACATTAGCATCATAACATACCAATATCAGCATGATGACCTAATTGCATACCATAACCTAATGTGTGACAACCTCAACCATTAGAATGCAAACTTGACCATATGCACCAACTCGACATGTATAACCAAACATGAAAGACCAATGCATGTTCAACATGTAGCATCATGCAATCAAGCATACATAGAAAATACACAAGAATGACCAATATGTAACCTAGCATAAACAAGAGATGCATGTACAATATGTAACAATATGTAAGAAATCATGCACGAACAATACAAAAGCATGAACAACACATAACTAGTCATACGCTTATGACAACATGTTGAAAACAACACCATCATCCATTCCATGGCAACACCATTTCCACCATGGCCAACAAAACATGGATGCAACAAGCATATACACCATAGGTATGAGAAACACATATGAAATCAACATAAAATCATGACCAACACAACACCCATCCAGTCCAAGGGTTGAACCATGCTCTGATACCACTCTATAACACCCTCTTCCCACATCTACCCAAGTAACTAGCCAACGGGGGTAAAATGCAATGAGAGGCTACTAATATGAGATTTAACCTCCTATATGACCTTAAGGAAGTGGAACCTATGAAAACAAGACAAAAACACCTTACACAACATCAAAAACATCCTTAGGAAGTAACCCAACCTTCCAGGCTCCTGAACCCTGAGGGAGACTAACTTTTTAACCAATTTAAGCCTTATCCATGGGCATGAAAAGGAAAGGTAACATATAAAATCCTATAGCCATGGGCATGCCAAGGCAAAGGTAGCAGGCAAGGCTTGGTTTGGTCAGTTTTGTGCCTGCAACTCTAAGATTTGTGCCACATTTTTAGGCCCAGAGCCTAGGTCACTACCCATAACTTCATGAAAATGTAGGGGATGGTGAACAACATTAAAACAAAGGTATGAAAGAAATCACATCATCAGGAACTCATTTTAATCCCTCTTAGCCATGACAGGAATTTCATCAAACATGTCACAAACATTGCATCTACAGGTATAAACAACAGATTTAAACATGGGGGTCTCTTACTTATTTGAGAATCGCTAAGAAGCATTTGATCATAGATACACTGTGTTTTCATTTACAGGTAAAATCATAGATAGAGCCATACATCATCACCGATCAAATACATGCTTATAACTAGCATAATAACAACATAAATACAATGGATACAACAACAATAAAATCCATACATACACCAATACACTTGCATACCAAATAACAAAGGAACGAGTTTTTCATTACTAAATGTAAAAGCCAACCGGAGATGGGACTTCCACATTCCACTCGAGGTCCATAGATTAACTGAGCCAAGTCTCACTTCATCCAATCACCTGCGTGCCATATTCCAAGCATGAATGTGGGATATCATCACTCACATCAATCACAACCAATCCAAGGCTTCTAGAGACTAAAACACCTCAACCAGTGATTCCACCTCATGATTAGACATCACAACCATCACAGATTGGTCTCTATCCAAGTTTTCTAGGACTCCAAAGAATTTGTTCCAACCGGGGCTCCAGGACTTGTAACTCAACCCAAGTTGTTCCGAGGTTCGAGAGCGTTTTTCCAACCAAGGATATAGGAGTAGTAACTCAACCCACCTAGGGCTCCAGAGCATTTTTCCAACCAAGGCTTGAGGACTACTAACTCAACCCAACAATTGTCCGCCAAAATTTAGAGTGTTTTTCAAACCAAGGCTCTAGGAACTAATAACTCAACCCACAACTATAGGAACATGAGAACCCACTAGAAAATAATCAATGGAAATAAACCCACAATATCATGCTTGTCTAGGAAATGGAAAGGTTAGGAAAATCCACATGCATACACCATGCATGCCAAAACTAGTGAGGAAAACATACATGAAACTCGGTACTTGTAATTAAATCCTGTTGTATTTGTTGATTCTGATGTCCACTTGCAATTTCCTGCTCTTCTTTGGCCTTCTTGCTCCAAATCACCAAGTATCCACACTCTCCAAAAGTGCTCCTAGAAAACTCTGAGTATCCAAGAGTATGAGAGAGAGAGAGAGAATAATGAGAGCTCCAAAACTAAACTGGCCAAAAGCTTACAAATTGATCCTCGGAAGCCTTTTTATTAATGAGGCCTCTATTTTCTTCATTTTCCAATATTTTCCTTCATTTTCCTCCTCACATGCAACCTCTGACCTTTCACTTTCATTTTCTCCTATTTTCCATTATTTTCATAAATAAATGTCAATAAATTCCACTTTGACTTTCTAAAGCCTCTGTCATTGCCTTTTCCAATTTTCTTAGACATAATAAACCGAAGTGAACACCATTAGGACGTTTTGCCCAAAATTCAGCTTGGAACATGTGTCCCATCAACAGTGGTTATTATTTTTTACATGGATTTTTTGCCAGGGTTGTTACAAGAGTTTATTTAGGTGTTATGCATGAGATTACCTTATACACATGAAGCTGATGTGAAACAAATTTGAAGAGGAGAAGAGACAGAAATAAATATGGAAGTATGCAAAATTTATGACCAGGTAAATCAACGTATTGTTTTCATTGTTGTATTAAGGGATTGTGGTCTCCTTTCAAGTTGTGGTTTGATAAATATTCAGTTGGAGCTGGTTGAGGTAGGAGCCTCATGTGGGTTGTAGCCTACAGAAAACAAATGGGAGTTGGAGCTTCCTTGCATATTGTAGCTTGTAAACAATTGAGGTAGTATCCTCCTGTATGTTGGAGCCTATAGAAAATCAGATGTAATAAGGAGTATGAGCTTTCCTTTGCATCACAACAATAATAAAATAATTTTTTTCTCCCTTATGGGTTTCCACTTATATTTGGTGTCAATATGTGTTGTTATTATATGCTGAAGTGATGTGTTGGTCTGCTTATTACTTGATGTTCACATACTCAATTTTCTAGTCATTATTTGTTAAGCTACCCATGTAATGTTTCAGGTTAATGAGTTTAATGAAAATAATGTCCATGAATGGACTAAAATTATTCACCCCTGTAAATGCAGAAGTGTCCTCAGACACATAACTTTATTGATCATGCAAAAATATTACATAGCAAATTACAGGAGTTTACACATGTAAAATCACACTCTCACATTCTCTCATTACACAATGAAATAGGACACTAACCTACTTATAAGCTCTATGTTCTAACTTAATCTAGTTATGGATCACTTGGAAAATCAACAAGTGTCCATTTACAATAAATGTCCTTCTAACCATTCTACTAACTTTACTCCTAACTTAGAGCCTAGGAAATGACTCTTTTCTAGAGTCCTAATTTTTAATAACAAATTTCTATTTCTAAATATCTCAAAGATTTATTAAATATTCTAGAATAATAATTATTAATTTAATATCTTAAATTAATAATTATTTTATTCAAACAGTATAACCTATGATAAAATTTATTTTGGATCATCTAACATTCCCCCCTATGATCCAAAGATACATTGCAACAGATTCCAAGTTCATCCCTGAACTTAGTAAACTTTATTCTGCCAAGAGGTTTTGTGAAAATGTCGGAGGTCTGATCTTCTGAAGGACAAAAAACTGGCTTGATGACGTCCTTTGCAATGAGAGATCTGATATGATGATACTTGGTGTCCACATGCTTTGTCTTTGAATGGAAAATTGGATTCTTGGCAAGCTTTATTGCTGATTGATTGTCGATGAATAATGAAGTAGCTTCTGCTGGAGGAATTCCCAAGTCCTGTAAAACTCGACGTAACCAAACAATCTCACATGTTGCTTCCCATGCTGAAATGTACTCTGCTTCTGCTGAAGAAGTGGCCACTGTAGTTTGCATCTTGCAACTCCAGGAAACTGCAGCTGACCCCATGTTCATTAAGTAACTTGAGGTTGATGCCCTGTCATCAATACTGCCAGCAAAGTCGACATCTGAAAATCCACCAAGTACAAAATTTTTAGTATTTTTATAAAGAAGACCAAAATCTTTTGTTCCTTGGATATATCGAAGAACTCGTTTGGCTACATTCCAGTGGTTGTCTAGTGGTTCCTGCATAAAACGTGAAAGAATACTGACTGCATAAGATAGATTAGGACGAGTGGTTTTCAAATAAATCAAGCTACCAATCAACTGTCTGTAAGTCGTGCTGTCCACTTTTTCCCCCCCTTCAAATTTTGAAAGTTTTAAGTTTTGTTCCATAGGGGTAAGGATAGGCTTACAATCCTTCATTCCAAATCGCTGAAGAATTTCTGCTGCATATTTACTCTGGGAAATGAAGATCTGATGTGGACGTTGGAATACTTCAACTCCAAGATATTAGTGAAGTAGTCCCAAATCTGTCATCTTAAAACCTGCATGTAACTCCTTTTTCACTTGTTCAATGTGATCATCATTGTTGCCTGTGATGATCAAATCATCGACATACATAATGAGAATGACCAGATATTTTCCCTGTTGGCGCACATACAAAGTATCATCAGATTCATTGCGATGAAAACCAACTTTGCGAAGGTATTCATCCATTTTTGCATACCAAGCGCGAGGAGCTTGTTTTAATCCATATAAAGCCTTGATTAATTTTCAGACTTTATGTTCTTGCCCTTCAACTTCAAACCCTGGTGGTTGTGTCATATATACATCTTCCTGTAAGTCCCCATTGAGAAAAGCGCTTTTGACATCCATTTGATGAACTTTCCACCCTTTCTGAGCTGCTAAGGCAAGTGTGAGGTGGATGGTGTTCCATTTAGCGGTGGGAGAAAACGTTTCCTCATAATCGATCCCTTCCTGATGCGCAAAACCTTTAGCAATAAGTCGTGCTTTCATCAATTGGTATCAGAGCGGGTTCCTTTGGTGTAAGCCTAATATCTTGAAGGTAGATATGCTTGAGTCATGGACTATCAAAGTGTACATGTGTTGAGTGCAAAAAAATTTCATGAACAGAGAGATTAGGTAAAAATTGAACCGATAAGTTATGGACATGGTGTGTGGAAACTAGTATGTGATGACTACTGTAAATACCCCCTCTCTGCGCAAGAACAACAGCAGAATTCTAAGGAAACATGTGGTATGTTTAATAATATTCATAATAAGGATATTGATACTGTAATAGAATTAAATTATGTAAAAGAAATATGGGATAGATTGCATCTCATGCATGAAGGAGACACTAGTACCTGCACTGTCAAGAAGGAGAAGATAAAGAAGAAAAGGAAAAATTTCTGTCAAATGGAAACTATTCAGTCAAATGAGGTCTCTGCTAGTGTGAATGGACCTTATTGCCGTGAAGAAAAGATAGCTGAAAAAAATCCAATCTCTATATAGCCTTGATTGAAATCAAAATATTGAATAAGGAAAACAAAGATATAAATAAATTGGTGCAAAAATGTGATGAGAGAGAGCATAAGTAGAAGGAGAAAATTGTCGGTTTGAAGACACAACTTGAAGAAGCAAGGAGAATAAAAGGGATGATGAATAAACAACTAAAGGAGAAAGAGATACAACGTGAAAGACTATAGCATGAGATTTTTTCAGCTAGAAGACAGTTGGATGAAAATAACAAGTTGTGTAAGCAGCTAGAAGAGGAGGTTGCCTCCATAAAGTACTCAGAAAGGGAAGACATTAAAGATGATAATGAATATTTTGTAAAAAGACCCGTAGGAGAAAGGACAAGAACCATGATTAATAAAGAAGAAAAAAAAAAAAAAAAGCAATATCAAATGCCAATGAATAAGACAAAGAAGGGGTTCATTGTAAGAAGATCATTCTCTCCTGAAATCGAGTTGAACAAATTCAGAAGATATGAAATGAGATTCTTTTCTCCTTAGAAAAACATCACTTGTTTTCTTGCCATGAACATGGACATGTGGCAGCAGATTGTAAGAAAAAACAAACCAAGAATATTGAGCAGAAGATGCAGCAAATGGGAAGGCTCCCTCAAGCAATCAAATAAAGAAGACATTCATTCACCAGGTACACAAATCATTTCTATGGTTAATGTTATCTATGCAATGAATTTGGACATAGAGCTATTGAATGCAAAAAGTATGTAAATAAAAATAGAAATGACTCAAGAAATCACACATCATCGGTTCCTTTCAACTATATAAAATTTTATTTATGTGGCAACTTTGGCCACAAAGCCAAAGATTGCCAAAATATCCTAAAGGAGTCTAGACATATGACAAAAGCTAATCAAAGAAAACCAAACAATGGATCAAAAATAAATGGAGACACTAGAAATCAACCTACTGAAGTATGGAAAAGGAAGAAAAATGAGCATCATGTTACATCAATGACATGAACAAGTCATCATGGTTTCAGGTGGAGCTTCTCTAAGCAGCAAAGAAATCATCCCATCAGTGATAAAAGAGAGCAACCCTAATAATATTAGTTTTGAAGGTTGTTATTTCTTGCAAATATTTCGTTGAAGATGTAAGATGAGATCCCAATAAAATGAAAGGAATGGAAACATATGATGAGATATTGAAAGAAACATCCTTCTGTACATAGAAGAGAAGGCATCAAGAGGGAATGAATACAGTCATCTAGAAAATAATAGAAAAGAAGTTATATCTCAAGGGCAGAGCAGCTCCAACGGTTCCTTGACAATATAATATGTATTTTGAAGTTTCTCTACAATAAAATCTTGATGGAAATAATGACTATGTTCAATTTCAATTTCAAAAGTTTTGCGAAAGTGTTGCGCAACTGCTACACAACTGCAACGCAAACACTGTGGAAGTGTTGCACAAATGTCAAAAGTCCTGCAAAAGTGTTTATTGTAGTTCAGTGATATTGAAGGAAATGATTCAAGCCACATCAATGGTGTATTGTAAAAGAGTTATAAAATATGCATAATCTAGGGAAATATTCCTTGTGGTGCTTTGAGTACTATTAAGAATCAAAGTGACAATGACGGATATAACAAGCCTTAAGAATCTTCACCATGTGAAGGATGGATGGCTTTGATTACTCTACTTCTAAATTCACTTGTTTACACAAATTACTCTTATCAAGAGCTAGATTACTTTATGGAGCAAGAGATTTTTTGTTGAAATTCATAGAAAGTGGCCAAAGGATTTTATGGAAACATAACAGGGAACAATGCCAGGAAGCTTGCCATTGGAGCAAATTTCCAACAAGAATGAAATCATGTTGCAGAAATATACAAGTCTGCAAAGATATACATGTTCATAGATAGAGCATGAATTTCAAATTTGACCTAATTAGAAAAATATGCAAACAGATCGAAGTGTATAGTTACAAGATAGTGACATGAAAGGATGTTCCATATGCATTGGTAATTTCACGAATTTCTAAGCACTTTGTTGTATTCAAATTTTCTCTTTTTTGGAGAGCATTGGGCAGAAAAATTTATGCTACAAAAAAATTGCACGTTACATCAATTTAAAATTTATGCTACAAACAAACTACACACTACATATATTCGAATATCAAAGCACCGTTTGGATAATTTCCACAAGCAGAGAACTGTTGATTTCCTCCTTTGTGATATTCTCAATGTTTTTGGAATCCTAAGGAGTAAGAAAAAGGAGTTCGAAGTGTTAGGGTCTTATAATAATAGCGTTCATAATTTTTGAATTGACTACGATTAGTCTTGTAAATATGTACATACCTTGTTTTCTACAATTTGTTTTCCCATATTTGAAAATAATAGAAAAAATGAAAAGAGGGTAAAAGTCTTAAAAGAAAGATCAAAGGACTTGAAAAGAAAAGATAAAAAAGAATAAAAAATGGACCCCAAAAGAAAAAAGAGATAAGAATAAGACATGAAAGTGAGCAAGTCAAAATGTCACTACTATTTACTTTTACTACAAGAATAATGATTGTGTGCAGCTTGTTCAAAATGCCATAATCCATGATCAGTTAAATAGTTGAGCGAGTTGTGTGGCAATTGGAAGGAAGCACAATTAAAGCCTTGAGAAATGGATGGTGGGTGCAAGATGTCAAGCCAATTTGGAGCTCCATGCAGGAAACTCAAGGAAGCGAGCATTATATATATATATATATATATAAGGAAAGAAAAATCTACATGGTAATTGCTTTGAGATATTTTTACGAAAACGATGATTTTGCAATTTCATATATATATATAAAGTTTTTTTAATATTTAATTATCTTAATTATCACTTTATTTTTATTTTTTTATTTTTATTTTTAAAAGGAAAATAGGAAAGCAAAATCTACATGGTAATTGCTTTGAGATATTTTTTACGAAAACGATGATTTTTCAAAATTTATCAAGATTATCTGTTCTCCTTAGTCCTAACCTACATGTTTCGTCATGGTTTTAAATTCTCTCGTTTTTTCTTTCTTTGGTCACACTCATATGACTACCTTATTGATGTTGTGGTGTGGTTTGTCCCAATTGGAACTTGTGTTGGCCTTCTCTAACTATGGTCTTCATTTTTTCTTTAGCCTCTTTTAATTGTACTAATTTGTGAGACTTAGCACAAGAACATTATAGCATATCTATATGAGTGTGACTATCTATATCTTGGATTCAGAATTAAACCATGCAGTTATTATGTTAAAGGTTGGAATTGGCTTATTAACAAATTCAAACTAAAGGTATCAAAGTGGACCCACACTAAGTGGCTGTCACTTGGGGGTCGATATGTTCTAATTCAGGCAATTCTGGCTCAGCTCATTGTCTACTGGGGTCATCTTTTCTATCTACCATAGAACATCGTCTCTCAGATCAATTCCATCATTGCACATTTTTTATGGGGCAGGGCTAACATGTTAAAGAAGTATCATCTGTGCAAATTAGAAACTCTGTTCTGCCCGAAAAATATGAGTGGCTGGGGTATACTAAATACCCGGGCTTTCAACTCGGCTCTACTAACTAAGTCTGTTTGGCGTGCTTTAAACCACTGCAGAATATGTTCTAAAATCATTGCCTGCAAGTACACTTCGAGGGATCCCATGTGCCTTATATATGGCCAACAATTTTTATATCCATGTTCCATGTCTTCTATCTGACTTATTTTTTGGAAGATTATGCATATATTCGCAGATGCCCTGGCTTGGCGTTTTGGGAATGGAAAGTCGATTCTTTTAAATGGTGACAAAATTTTTGGATTGTCTGAAACGTTGTTCTTTTCTCCTCAGTTGCTACACCGGTTGACACACAGAGGGATCTTTTACCTCTCTCAGGTTATTCTCTGCTAGGAACATAGTGCACCGGTTATTATGTTGGCTACTCAGATGGGCCTCTCAGGTCAGGATTCTCGGGAATGGAAAGAATTCAGAGAAAAGGTTCAGTTGGCAGGCATAAGCTTTACGCAGGAGGGGGACAAAATTGTTTGGGCCGGAAAATACAAAAATGGAGTCCCGATGGTAAAAAACATATGTCTTAAAATTAACATCTTTGCCATTTTAGAGCTCACGTCCTCTGGTTTTGAATGTTTCTAGTAGAGAAATATACCAACCAAAATCTTGCTTTTTGGATGGCTGGTCTGGAAATACAAGATTCTCACGTGGGATGGTTTAAACAGAAAGGGTATATCTGAGCTGGGTAGGTGTGTCCTTTGTCTACATGAAAATGAAACTATGGACCATTTATTTTTTACATGTTCTAAAGTCTCCCACATTTGGAATATTTTCAGCCCTTTTCATTTTAAGACTGCCTGGACACCGGTGAATTGTCTAGATGCTGCAAATAGATGGGTGCTTGTGGAAGGAAAGTTCCAATCACTACCTTTTTTCTTCATTTGGGAAATATGGCATGCTAGGAACCAGGCCATTTTTGAAGATAATCCTATCTTCATCGCCCATATCTATGATGCTATTATGATATGGATTTATGATAGGGAACCTACCAAGATTACAATTTGTGATGGAACTAAAAGGATTTGACCTCATCCCATCTCCCTTTCGAGAGTACTTTTTGATGGTGCCTATTTGGATGGGGTGATGGGTTGTGGGTCGTGGATCAAAATGTTTCAATCCGAGAGAACCCATATTCGGTCGAATGGGGGTTTGGGTAAAAATAATATGGCAGAGTTGATGGCTCTGTGGAGCGGTTTATGGGCTGCTACAAACCTGGGTTTGGTGGGAGTCCATATCTATGGGGACTCCAAAATTATTATCGATGTCATCTTGGGTCACTCCTCCCTCACCTCCCTCGGATATTAGGGGTGGCTAATGAGAACTAAACATTTGTGGACCCTGCTAGACTCCCCTCCTATTCTTCATATCTACAGGGAAAACAATACAAGAGTTGATGGGCTCTCAAAACAAGGTACAGGTATGGTTTTTGGTATACTACAAGTGACGCAGTATAAATATGGTAAGATTATATGGGCCAATCAAATTCCCGTCCCTTGAAGCTGTGGTCTTTCGGTCGTTATCTGCTTCTGTTGGCAAGTGAACCTACTCCCCTGTTATGGTTTTTTGAATTTTTTCGAGCCTTGTCAAGCGTGCCTGATTTTCAATCAAGCGAGCCTGCAATTTGGTGGCAGGAGATTATTGGTGCTCCTTTTTGGTGTTTAGAATCTTTCAGCACCATTTTTCTATCTCGACGCCCTCCGCCCTACTGGTGCAGACTTTTATATTTCTTGGGTTCTTATCACATCATCCTTCTCCTCTATTTGGGTATTGGGCTCTTTTTTACATGAATGTATTTGGTTTCCTGCCATTATTGTAGCGCAACATTTCAGTTTGCTGCTCAGCGCTTTTTGACATGTATGTATTTGGTTTACCTACCAATATTGTTGCGCAGCATTTCTCTTCACTGCTAAAAATCTTGAACAATGCTGCGATGGGCTATTATTAGCTTTCATCTATGTTATGATGTATTGTTTTCTGTAATGTTCCCAAAATGGATTTCTTAGTAAGACATGCCTAAAAAACGAATTTTTCAGGGATGTGTGCTTCAGCTATTATAAAAATTGTTTAAAAATACTCATCAACCCATTCCAAATACTGCAGCAACCTTTACTCATCTTTTATGGGCAAAAAGGTGGGGAAAAGTGATGATTTTGGCCCTAAAGTGAGTGTATTCAGAAATCTGCGTAAAAACAAGGGTCATGGCTCTGGGATATGTTATATTAGGTCACAAGGGATTCACATGTCAAATTTCAGCTCAAAAAACTAAGTATAGCTAAGTTAAACAGCTCTTCCTTCCCGACTAATCAAGAAAAACCCTGATTTCCCATGACATGGAAGATGCAGAAATTTACTAAAGCAAGGGCAGCATATTTTCTAAAGGTGAAAGATGTAAAGTAGTATGAAAAATCAGATAATGAGTTTAGGAACATGGCATAAGCATTAAGCAAGTTTAAACAATAGTTTTACATAGAAAATCCCTCAAGATTGAGGTGCTACAACATAAGAGAATGACCCAGAAACCCTTCAGCGTTAATTACAGGAGGTTGAAGCTTATTTTCATTAATTTATAGATCTGCAACTGATATATACATGAAAAAAGAGATCTATAACAAATCAAAATGCCCAAAGGGCTCTTTATTACATTCCCCTTGGGGATTTCAGCAATACATGAAAATGCCGGAGCAGATCTGAGTTTTACTGCAGTAGATTTGAAGAATGATTTAGAATTTCTGAAGAAAAAACTTCAGTGAATGTATCATATCAGAAATAGACTTGGATTGGTTGGCCAATCCAAGGATCACCCTTGATGCAAGGAGGCTTCCTTCACATCAGAGATCTAGCTCCAAAATGATGCCAAAAACCCTGCAACGCTGCTCCTTTAGTAATAACACAGATCTAGGGAAGGAACTACACAGTATACCATGAAGAATTGGCCTGATGCCAAGATCTGAAATGAAGCTCCAATCTTCCAATACAACCCTTCAATGGATTAGAACCCTCCTCCACTGAAAAGAAGTACTGAAATGCTCTAGATCTAAAAAGATATAAACTCCACTTGCTGCAGCTTACAAAAGAAATCAAACCCTCAACAGGATCTGCATTGCAGTTGGAAGTAGAAGCTTGGCCAAATGCCAGATAGTGGATCAATGCAGCACATCCTCCTCCAAAGAGCTACTCCATGGAAGGAGAGAGGATTCCTAAACAGGAAACCCTCTTCCCTTTGGCTAACCAGCCAAGAGAACTCGAGTTTCTCAAGCAACCACAAATCATCAACAACCCTTTCTTGAGTCCTCTCCCTCCTTTTTATAAAATGAGGAAGTGAAAAACCCTAAACCACTTCACTTGAATTAGCCCCTTTCACATTTATAAGCTCCTTCTAGAACTGCGTTGCTCACCTAGGAGGTTCATTGCACTTGGACTGTCTTGTGATTTGGTCCTGTTGACCCAGTCAAATAGCTTATCCATGTTCATACACAAGTGGTTTTTATGCAACCAGCTCATATTTAACCTTGTTCACATTGAGCATGTATTTATTTTTAGATCTAAGGAGTGTTGCATATCCTCCATTAGTCTATTATTCATAAAAATGAAAAATAAAACAAAATTCTAATGTTCCAATTAGCTTAGCTAATTTAGGAACATTACAATCCTCCCCTCCCAAATGTTGCTTGTCCTCAAGCAACTGCATGGATAGAACTGAAAGATGTCTCCTCCTCCTACTGTAGCATCCCCATATGATGAACTCATCCAAATATTGAGATGTTGTATCAACAATGAATCTCCATATTGCCCCTCCCAAGCATGCAAGTTAGCTCAATAGCTATCATCATGAAACAGCCAAATACTCAAGAAGGCAATAAGGTGCTGCCTAGAGGCTCCCTTGAGGCATGGAATCTGAAATATATTGGGAAATAACATCCCCCCTATGAGTTCTCTACCCTCAAGCAATCATCCACCAAAAATGAGTCACCTCATGACATGGCAACTCCATGAAAATGTTCCTCCACCTTGAGCTCTTGCAAAATAGGTGGGCTGAAAATTTGCACATGGTAGACAAGATGGCCTACCCCACGCTGTTCTCCTCTCCACTTGAGATAAGTGTAGAGTAAAAACTGATCTTGGGATGTAAGGATATTGCCCTCAAGTGGCATCATGGAGATTAGATCTACAAAGATCCTTCCTCCAATGCTGCAAAATCAGATGGCCGAAGACACTCCATATGTGAGGGATATGAGATAGTCATCACATGGTATTCCATCACATACATGGCCCACCTCCAAGAGAAACAAGTGTTTGGCTATGGTGGCCACAACTTCTCCCATGTTCCCATTAGAACATATGCTATAGAAAATGAGGGGATCTCCTTCCCCAAAGGACACACTCATCTCATGTGTCTCCTCCTCAATCATGCTCTCAATAGACATAATGACAATATCAGCAAAAAGAAAACATGATCATCTTCATAATGAGGGAGATACTGAAGGTTCTAGTGATGCAAGAGATTACCAACAGTCCCCCAAATCCTCACAGTGCAGTCTTCTCAACTGCTACTTAAGAAGAGTATATGGCAAATTGCCTCCTGTGACATGGTTAATCATATGAATAAAGAATCCACATGTAAGGAAAACATCTTTTCCCAAGGCCACATAATAGATGGCTATCTCCATCATGCAATTTGGCCCAATGAAGTTCATGGAGCTCAATAAATAGCTTGCCCTCTTGTGGAGCAATGCACTGCCAAGAGATGGTAAGAGAATGCAAGAAAAAGTCCTCACCATATGTAGGGAGCACAAAGGTACATGGATTCATGAGTGAACCCTCAAGTGTAGTTTGGCACACTTCCATGAAGAGAAATTAACCACGCTCTGCATGCAAATCCTCTTCTCCATGCTTGGAAACCCAAGACAAGAAGAATACATCATCTTCCTCACCTCCTCTTTGCTCACCAAGTGCATTGAATGAGAAGTGATCCTAGGAATACTCCGTCAATAAATCCCAGCTCCACAGTGACAGCGTTGTTGGCCTATGTAAATAGGCTCCCATCAACAAACAGCTCCAACCTTTGACATGCAGAATGTCAAAGACATCTCCCATAATGCTGCTACAAATGAGAAGTCCTTCCCATGAAGAAAGTCTTTCTTAAACATCTAAGACCAAGGAGTAACCCCTTTGCACTATGATAGTGCCATCTTCTACGCCTGCAACATCATGCAAATTGTGAGAGAAAATCTGCCCTTGCTCTCTCAAGAACATCCCAAGCAACAAAATCCTTTGCTGCTTTCTCATACTTCCATCATCCCAAATCAAATTCCTGCATTTCATGGGATCTTGAAATGCAATCTTCCCGAGGATCAATTTGACCCTATGAGGATCCAAATAGGTGGTAGGAAAAAACCTCCCATCATGATGTGCATGGCTCAAGAAATGTCCAACACAGTCATGAGAGATGTTATCCATCCAAATATGTCCTCCATCTACTATCTACTCCTATGAGAAGGGAAGATCCTCCTCAAACTATTGAAGAACTTTGCACTCCATGATGTGCTGAAGTGCACCTCCAATGAATTCTTCTCATGAGGTCTCCGCCTCATGCATGACCTTCCAAAACCAAGGGGCCTTGGATTTGTTGCAAGTAGAAGTTTCTCTTTGAGAAAGGGTGTGCTCATTGAGAAAGAGTCATCTAGAAGGGAGAAAGGGTTTCTCACTCCAAGATGTCTACCATCCATCATTCCATCCTTTATTAATTCATGAATGAAGCTTCCATGTGAATGCTCTAATGAGGAATGGTTCCTCTCTTCTTCCTCACTGCTTTGGCACAGCGCAATGCAACTTGTTGCTCTAAATCAGCGGCATGCAAAGATGTATATCTCTTCATACAATGTGTTGAAATGACAATAGATGAATCTTTAATCATACCTCAGTAAGATGTAGAAGCAAGAGCTTCTTCTGCAACTATGTAGTCTTCCTTCATTACTGAACATGAAGGCTGCTCTTCCAAGTTTGTGCCAACGCTGGTACAAGTCTTTGCCTTCTCAATCCCCTTGAGATCTTCTTCAATTCCCTTCATAATCTGAAAAGGGAGCAGGGAGATCTTCTCACCCATCATTCCTGAACATCACATTGTGAGAAACATCATCTCGGTATGAAAATCAATGATGGTAGTTCATGGTCAAACATGTTTTTTTAGGGTTTATAATATTTATCTGAGGGTTTTTATACCTTGGGTTTATAATATTTATCCCTTGGTTTTAATATTATTCCCTTGCAACAAGTCACTGTAGATATTGGAGACAAAGAGAGGTAGGTTTTAACATTTACAGCTACATCAAGAGTGAAATAAATAGACGGTTTGCAATTTTCACTGCCTTTTTCTTTTCAACGTAATGCAAAAATGCAAGACAGTGCGAGAAGGGATTGGTTGGAAAGCATGAATGGTTTTGATCATTATCCTGTTGATTTGAATTGGTACAACTAATTTTTCCATCAGTCTCGGTGTGTTTTGGAAGAGGCCAATGTTTTATAATTGTGTTCTGGTGGAGTGTTTAAATTTTAATTTTGTATCAACCACATTTTAATTGTTGTTTGATTTTTATTAAATGTTTATTTCATGAACACTTCATTATTATTTATTAAATGATTATTAATATAATTTTTTTTATTATATTTTATTATTATTATTATTATTATTATTATTATAGTAATAATATAATTATTATTATTATTTTCCAAGTCCTACTTGCACAACTGGTTAAGGATGGGCCTTGTTAGCAAGGCAACTCAAGATCAAACCTCACGAGGGGTGGTTGTGCCGTGTGCTAGGGAGAGGAGACATGCTAAAAATATCCAGTCAACTTAGGGCTGGTGTGGCCCAAGCTGGGTGTGATCCATATATGCCTTTGACGAATTAGATGCCCTTGGGCCGCGAATCCTCAAGTCACAAGTCAAGCCTAGAGGATCATAACCAACTTGACAAACAAATAATAATAATAATAATAATTTAATATAATAGTAATATTATTATATTAATTATTATTAATATGATTATTATATTTGTATTAATATTATTGATAATAGCATTAATAACATTAATTCTTAATTGTTATTGATAATTGATATGTGTGCTTGATATGAGCCTATGGGAATTTATCAACAACATTTATTAATGTGGTTGTGCTAACTTTATATCAACTTTTAGAATTATTTTAAAGCAATTAAAACAAACAAACAAAAAAATAAAGAAATTGATATTATTCATATTTTCATATTTCAATTGAATACATATGTAAACCATTTGAATATCCATGTTAGCTAATTTATTTTAATATCAACTTCAGATAATATATATATGTATATGTATATGTATATGTATATGTATATGTATATGTATATATATATATATATATATATATATATATATATATATATATATATATATATATATATATATGTATGTATGTATGTATGTATGTATGTATGTATACGTATGTAGATATATATATATGTATATATATATATATTTGTATGTACTATACATATATATACATACATACATACATACATACATACATATATATATATATAGATATAGATATATATATATATATATATATATATATATATATATATATATATATATATATATATATATATATATATATATATATATATATATATATAACAATCAAATATTTCATTCTACGAAGAGAAACAGTAATTGAAAGTAAAACCAACATAGACCCATCTTAACTCTAGATCGATTAGGCAATGATAGGGATCACATCTCTTAAATTTTACACTAAAAAAAAAGGTTTGCACCTTGGGAGATTTGATACATCACAGAGTTTGATAGATCCGAAGTTAAGATGGATCTAGGCTGACTATGATAATGCTATTATAATGTTATTTACCTATTATAATATTTAATATTTATATTAATAATATTTTATACATTTCACTTTCAACATGATTAATATTAAGAATATCATAAGATATTCACATAACTATATATAATTTTAATATTTTCAAAATGTTATGATAATACTTTCTTAATCAATTAATAGATTAATAACAATAATATTATTAGTTAATAGATTATGATCTTTTATGCATACCTTGTGGTAGTAGTTTCCTTTGCAAATTTTTATTATCAATTTTATTATAAGACTCATCTCTATCTAGTGTCTAATATTCTTCTTTGATTTTCAATGAAATTTGGTAACTCCAATCATAATATTAATTGTTATTTTTTCATAAAAAAATTATTGCAATTAATTTATCTTTTTTATAGATTTCCTTCCTATAGTAGTTAACTTTTTTATCCTTTTTTTTCATTTTCACTTTTCCTAAAAATATTTTTGTGTTACTAACTAGCTTAGATCCATCTTAACTCCAGATCTATCAAGCGCCGAGAGGGATCAAATCTTTCGAGGTGCAAACCTCTTTTTTGAGTGCAAAACTTGAGGAAAGGTTTGCACCTCGAGAGATTTGATCCCTCTTGGTGCTTCATAGATCCAGAGTTAAGATGGATCTAGGCTGGTTTCAGTCGTGTGTGGCCAAGGAAATTCTATTGATAATATGAGGAACATATGATTAATTTTATCAATAATATGTAAATACATCTAATATTAATATAGCCATTTTAAATATGCTAAATATGTCTAAGATTTATCGAGACATTTTCTTAACTACCTCAGTTTGTTGAGATAAATATTTAAAATAACTTTAACGATGAAAAATTATGAAATAAAAATCTTGAATGCAAAGTGACAATGTAATAAAATTGAATGATAGAAAATGTGAATAATAAGAATATATTCAATTACAAATAGTCTTCATTCTAATCAATCTCAAGCTATTTTCTTGTACTATTCTTATTGTCACCCTTGTTAGTTTTGTCATCTTTTCATATTGATTATATGAAAAGGAAAGTCGGAGTCGTAAACCATTTAAATATTTAGCTCGAGTTGTTGTAGTAAACATCATACTTTGTCTCTCTTGCTCTCTAATATTAATAGGTTTAATTACTATAGCACAAAAATCAATGTACATTGTCAATCATTTTTTGTGCTTACACAGAAATTAATGCACACTATTAATCCAATGAATTTAAAATTAATGTACCATCGTACATCCAATTATATCAAATCATAAATCAACATATACACTAAAATCAATGCATCTAATGCAAGAAATCAAATAAGATTAGAAAACATTTACACTTAAATCAATGCATCTAATGCAAGTAATCAAATAGGATTAGAAATCAACATCTACATTCAAATCAATGTATCTAGTGCATGTAGGAAGATATGATTAAAAACCAACATCTACACTGAAATCAATGCATCTAGTGCAAGAAATCAGATAGGATTAGAATCATCATCTACACTGAAATCAATGCATTTAGTTCAAGAAATAAAATATGATTAGATATCATCTACATTGAAACCAATGCATCTAGTGCAAGCAATCAAATATAATTAGAAATCAACATCTACATTGAAATTAATGAATCTATTGCAAGAAATAAAATAGGATTAGAAATCACCATCTACACCGAAATCAATGCATTTAGTGCAAGAAATCAAATAGGATTAGAAATCATTTACATTAAAATCAATGCATCTAGTGCAAATAATCAAATATCATTATAAATCAACATCTACAGTAAAATTAATGCATCTAGTGCAAGCAATCAAATAGGATTAGGAATCACCATCTACATTGAAATCAATGCATCCAGTGTAAGAAATATTCTTCCCTCTCGCCCCTCCATCTATATATATATCTCCCTCCATCTCTCCTTCTTTGTCTCTTTATCACACCGAGTGAAACACACACAGTCTCTCACTCCATATATATCAATCTCTTTGTCCCTCCCTCCTTGTGTCCATCTTTCTCTTCTTTATCTTCATCTTCCATCTATATCTCTATTTCCCCATGTCTCTCTATATCAACCCCAAAACATACACTCTCTTTCTCCAATCTATCTATCTATCAGTACCTCCCCCTCTCCCTCTCCCTCACGTTATCCTCTCTCCCTCTCTTTCCATATTCCTTATCACTCCCTCTCTCTCTCTCTATCCAAATTTCACTCTCTATGTATTTATTCTTACCTCCCTCTCTCTCCCCCTCCATCTCCATCTCTCTTTCCCTACCTCTCTACACTCTCTCTCTTCCTTTCTCTCCCACCTCTCTCCTTCTCTATCTTCACCTTTCAAATTTGTTACTATATGCCTCTATCTCTCCTTCTCTACCCCCTTCTATCCATATCTTCTTGTTTGTCTCTTATCTCACCCCCAAACTTACACACTCTCTCTATATCTCTCCCTTTCCATTCCCTCTCTCTCTCAACAGCTCACTCTTTGTGTCTTTCTTCTTCCATCCCTCTATCCCCATCCAACTCCTTCTCTCTATCCCTCCCTCTCCCCCCCTCCAACTCCATCTCTATAGCCCTCCCTCTCTCCTCCTCTCTTTCAAGTCCCCTCTCTTTTCCTTCCTCTCTCTCCCTTTCTCTTCTACCTCCCTGTCTCTTTCCCCACCACTCTCTCTCTCTTTCTCTCTCCCCTACAATCCTCTCTCTTCCCCCATCACTCTCTTCCTATATCTCAATTCCACTCTCTCCCTTTATCTCTCGCCTCCATCTATGTTGGAACAGAGTTTCCGGCAAGCTGCAAAATTGGTCCGATTTTGCATATTTTTTATTATATTTAGTCTAGCACAGGGGTTTTGGGGTGGGTAAAAGCCCCGAAAGCATTGTAATAGGGTAGAGGGTAAACCTGGGGTCCAAAAACCATGGTTTGCAGACCATAGGAAAGGTTAGGAAAGATTGTTATAAATAGAGAGACATTTTGGATTATAGGTAGAGAAGACAATGAAGAGCTCTTGATGCGAATTGTGGTTTAGTAGATCTGTTTGGGTTTTTGGGGAAGGACTCCTGCTAGCTGTGTGTGCAGAGATCTAGAGTCCTACTGTGTGTGCAGGTCGGGACGGATATTGTAAGAGGGAATTGATGAATAATAAAGGTTGTTTGAGAACTGAATCTATGTGTACTGTTTATGCGAATCATTGCTAATTGTTGTATTATGCATATTCTGTATTCAGCTGCGAAATTTCTGTGTAAGTGTTTTTACTGCATCTAGATATGTTTGTTCTATTGTATGCAATACTGAGCTACTATCTTAGACGTATATAATTATCAAGCACCATAGTATAGTTGACCTTGCGCACGTGGATGCGAAAAGAGACCTATAGATCTTGCTCGGGAATAAGAAATCTAGACATCACAAGGCAGGACGCAGCTCTGCTTGCCTTACCTATCCTTTCTCAGGGTGCGGAAACCTGGTTCCAGCACCCACCCATACTACTTCAGGTGAGACTTTGACTTGTGCAAGTAAGTCACTGCCGAAAGGGCCAGTAGTATAGGGGTTTTTTGGCAAACCTTGAACTCCAAACCTGGGTTAGGACCCCTCGAGCCAACAAATGGTTCCATTGCCAAGACCCGAAGCATTTTGAGAAAGGGATCAGGTAATTACAAGAGAAGTATTGAAGGCCCGAAAAGGAAGAAGAGAAGGTACAATTAAATGAGTTCCAATCTGAACAAAAGTACAACGCGGAGTGGTAAGTACTATCGAACCAATCAAGAAGGGGATAGATCTGTCTATAGCCCGTTGAGAGGAGCAGCTGCGCAAAGCCCGCCAGCTACACCGCCGTTAGAACCGCTTAAGGAGAAAACCTCACCCAAAACCTCACCAGAAGAAGACATGGCAGCGCACTTGAAATTACCTACCTTTAAAGGTGCGGGAGATGAGGACATGGACCGATTTTGGTTTGTTGCAGACTCGATATGGACTACGCAAGGTGTGGCGAGCAATACTGTGAAAAGGGCACACCTGTCCCTAGCCTTTGAGGAGAGAGCACTAGACTGGTATATGCTATACCTATCTCAAAACAGAAGCGCATCTATTCAAGATATTAAAGATGCTCTGAAACAACAATTCCGAAAGCCTAAATATTATTCACAGATCGTAGCAGATGTGAAAGACTTCAAGCAAGGAACAACTGAGTCTATATGGGAAGCTAATCAGAGACTAAAGAAAGCAATCAGAGAGGGAGGATTTAAGTATGACGACAGACAGTATACTGAATGGTTCATCGCTATGCTGCTACCTCACTTGCGTGTACCTATGGGCCACCAAACCTTTGAATCATAGGAATAAGCTTTGGAAGACACCATGAAACTAGAAGCCGCACCCAGAGAAGACACTTCGGTAGGATTACAGCAAATTCAGGAGCAACTCGAAGCTATGCACATGGAGATTCAGAACATACAGAAGGAACGGGGAAAAGGAGCTAGTGCAGACCTATGGTGCATACGATGTCAGGCATCTGGACATACGAAGGATCAATGCCCACTACTGGCATATTACATGCAGGCAGAAGGCCCTAGTCTGCTATTTCCAGGCTCAAGCGGATCTGCATTGTGGTGCGATGACTGCCAGGTATTAGGACTGCACGATACAAACCATTGCCCCAGGATAGGTGCATGCAAACTAAAGCAACAATGGTGTAGATTATGCCGATCAATAGGACATGATGAGAAAAATTGTCAAATTTACGAGCTGGTGATAGATCGAGGAAACTTGTATAGTGTATAGTCAAACCCTGCATCGCCTAGATCTCCCGCGAGCTTTGGTGGCTCTCCAGCAAGGGGCAGGGGAGGTTGGGGAGAAAGCGCAGGGCGAGGACGTGGGCAGCTAATCTATTATAACTGCGGGGAATTAGGACAATTTGCAATGGACTTCCCAAATCCTACAAGGCAATCTACAAATATTTCCGGCAGCTGGACCATGAGATTGAAGACTACCCAATCTTGATAGAAAAAATGAAAGAAAAACAACCAACACCAACGCAGAATGTACAAAGAGTTAAGGCTAAACTATGAGACAGAAACCCAAGTGCAAATGTTGCAACACGCAGTGGGATGGCCACCAAGGAGCCTACGAAGGAGGTTGCAAGGGTTCCTCCAATCCAACAGGCACCTGTCAACCAAGAAGGATTGGACTGCGAACCAGGACAAGAAACAATTACCGCAGTCCACCAGGACGTTACTAAGACACGAGAGTGTACTATGCAGATGCCTGCGCACCTCAAAGTGGGTGACGAGATGAGACCATTCTTGCAGGCGTGTATAAAGATATTATGCCACCCACGGATCGAAGAAAACCTTCAGGCAGTGATAGATAGCTGCATAGGCAAATCCCACCTATCTCCAGAAGTTTGAGACGTGCACAAGTTAGGCAGATATAGGAAATGCACCGGTAGGGAGATGAGATTAACTACCCAAATCAGTAACTATGAGATGATTCAGGTTGTCTTAGACTTAGGGTCAGATGTAAACGTGCTACCTAAGCAAACTTGGTAGCAAATGGGAGAACCCAAATTGGAGTGGTCCAATATCCAACCGTGTATGGCCAACCAGCAGAAGATTATACCTCTGGGGAGACTATCAGAAAACATGGTAGATATCGCTAGGGTCAGGGTCCAGGCTGATTTTGAAGTAATTTAGATTGTAGAAGATGTAGACCCATACCCTGTGCTCTTAGGACTAGACTGGGCCATAGATATGGGTGGTATCATCAACCTCAAGAAAAGAAGCATGGTATTTGAAAATAACAGAACAAGGGTGATAGTACCATTAGATCCTACGGAAGGTGAATGCTACACAGATCCAGTACGCGGTGAAAGAGAGGTAGATCACGTTTACAAGTTGACCACACAGAACGAAGATTGGATCAATCCCACGGTGGATGGGGTACTCTGCTGGGAGGCAGACAGTGAATACTTCTCTGACTCTAATGAGGAAATGGAGAATTGGAAAAACCAGTTGCACGATGTCTCGGCGCTACGATGTCTTCGGGTCACGAGCAACCTCTGCTACATTTCTTCAGAGGTAAGAGATCTACCCCATTTTGATGAGTCCAGTAGCATCTAAGAATTCTTGAGAACACTGGAAGCTATGGTTCCAAGAGAACGATGGCTATGGACCCTTAATCTAGATATGCACGGAACACCTGCGCGATGGTGGGACACCCATAAGGAATCATTCTAGGATTGGGAGACATGTCGGGATATGATGATCCTGCGGTTCGCACCTCTAGCTGACATACGCACCAAGATGTTCCTCGGACCTGGAGACCCCCACGCGCATCTGCTCACCTGGATGGACAAATGGCCCGACCAGACTACCGAAGAGTGGGTTCATATATTTATTCATGCCTTGGGGCCTATCCCCGTCGCATGGTATTTAGATGCGGAGCTACATCAGTGCACCCGCCATTGGGAAATACTAAAAGATGACTTTATAGAAACGTTCAGGCTAATTGGGGGGACGGAAGTGCTCGATGAAGCTCTGCAGGACATCAATGCTTTTGTATTTAATGACTCATGCCATCACGCCGCACTAGAAGTCCTGACATGGGAAGCACAGATGCAAGACATAGTCGACCGCCAGAGTTTGGGGATAGAAGAAGAGGAAGATAATCCTCGGAATGTCTCTGTCCCAGAATCCGAGGGGGAATGCACAGTTATTGGACCCCCGCTGCAGAATATTGATGTGACTCAACCTCTCAAGCTCCACGAAATTAATATTGGAATGGAAGAACACCCTAAGTTGGCCAAAATTAGGGACTATTGGGACGAAGGAACCGTAGGCAAAATTGCAGAGCTACTTACGGAATATCAAGACTTATTCCCAACAAAGTTTTCCGAGCTCAAAGGAATCATGGGGGACTTAGGCGTTATGCACATCACTTTGAAACTAGAGGCGAGCCCCGTAAAGCAGCGGCCTTACCGACTGAACCCTAAATATAAGCAAAAGGTCAAAGAAGAACTAGACAAAATGCTTGTTGTCAGTATCATTGAATCGGTCGAATCGTCAGATTGGGTCAGTCTGATGGTCATCCAGGAGAAGAAAACAAAATGGGATATACGAATCTGCATAGACCTACATAAGTTAAATGACGCCTGTGTACATGACCCCTTCCCTATGCCTTTCTCAAACGAAATCCTTGATAGCGTGGGCGGACAGGAAGCCTATTCCTTCACTGATGGGTTCTCAGGGTACCACTAGATTTGAATCACACCTGGAGATCGCAATAAGACTACATTCACAACAGAATGGGGGTCCTTTCAATATACAGTCATGCCCTTTGGTCTCAAGAACGCACCCGCTATCTTCTCAAGAGTAATAGTTGCTGTATTCAAGGAGTTCATCCATAGGTTCCTGGAAGTTTATTTCGATGACTAGACGATATTTGGCTTGGTAAAGGAGCATGTCTCCAACCTATGCTTGATGTTGGATGCTTGTCGAAAGCACCAGATTTCCTTGAATATAAAGAAGTATATCTTCTGCGTGCCTTTTGGAATCTTGCTCGGGCACATAGTATGATGGCAAGGGCTAACGGTTGATCCTACGAAGGTAGTCGTAATTATAATCCTTACTGTCCCAACAACGGAGAAACAGCTGCGTTCGATTCTCGGACACATGGGCTATTACAAAAAATTCATTCAGGGGTATGCACTAATCACAGCACCCATGGAGAAACTGCTTAAAAAGGATGTTTCCTTTTTTTGGAATGATGAATGTCAGAAGAGTTTTGAGCTACTCAAAGAGAAGATGGTCTCTGCACCCATACTAATATTTCTTGATTGGTTGAAGGAATTTCATGTACATGTGGATGCATCAGGCATCGCCTTGGGGGCTGTCCTGACTCAACCTGGGGAGGGAGATATTGATCACCCGGTTGCCTTTGCTAGTCCAAACCTCTCGAGCATAGAGCGCAACTACTCTACCACCGAGTGAGAGGGACTGGCTATGGTATACGCATTACAGAAATATCGATACTATGTGTTGGGTGGACACTTTAAGATGTTTAGCGATCATTCTTTTTTAAAATACCTTGTGAAGAAGCCTATGTTGGGGGGGAAGATTTTCCGATGGTTGTTGCTATTTCAGGAATATGATTTTGAAATCATCGTCAAGCCCGAATGGCTGAATGCGGGTCCGGATCATCTGTCCTGCATTGAAACGGGGGAAGAGCCCACTAACTTGGAGGAATGATTACTAGATGCACAGTTGTTCGCCATTAAGGTCGTTGATATCATTCAGTTCCTGACTACAGGCGTAGCCCCCGCAGAATATTCGGTGCAGTAGAAGAAGGAGTTGGTTACTCAAGCGGCGGACTTTACTATCATCGCCGGCCAATTATACAAACTAGGTGTTGATGAAGTACTACACAGATACGTCCTGGAACATGAACGTCATGTCGTTTTGGTGAAGGCGCACAAAGGCATCGCCAGAGGCCACTATGCAGGAAAAGCAACGACACAAAAGATCTTGAGAGCTGGGTTATGGTGGCCTACCCTACATCATGATTCTCACACCTATTGTAAATCGTGCAATATGTGCCAATGGACAGGACGGCCCTTGCACAGAGATGAAATTCCATTGCAACCTCAAATAGATTTGCAGGCCTTTGACAAATGGGCCATTGATTTTGTGGGACCAATCAATCCTCCCGGCAAGAAGACAGGTGCATGCTACATTATTACTGCCACTGACTATGTCACTCGATGGGCTGAAGCACAAGCGGTGAAGGATTGTACTCTAGATACTACTGCGCACTTCATCTTTGAGAAAATTATGACTAGGTTTGGTTGCCCAAAGATCCTCATGAGCGACAGAGGCATGCACTTTGTTAATGAAATGATACAAGCCCTGAATGAGGAATTTCGGATCCATCACACGAAAAGTACACCGTACCATCCACAGGTAAATGGGGTGGTTGAGGCTTTCAACAAAATCTTAGAGCAGGCATTGACCAAGGTTTGCAATGCCGATCGTAGTGACTGGGACGTACGCATCCCCTCTGTTCTATGGGCCTATCGGACAACCTGCAAGAAGCTAATAGGCAGGACCCCCTTTCGAATGGTCTACGGCAAGGAGACCATTATGCCAATAAAATATATTGTTCCTAGCCTACGTATCGCAACATTTACAAATATGGCAGAACCTGATATAATGGAGGAATGCCTTGCGCAGATTTTGGCATTGGAGGAAGATCGGTTCATTGCTAACTTTCATCAACAGGTTCAGAAGGCTCGAAATAAAGCTTGGCATGATAGACATATTCGCCAAAAGACATTCGTAGAAGGTGACCTAGTCCTCTTATATGATAGCCAATTTGCGAAACACCCAAGGAAATTCCGACAGCACTGGCTTGGTCCCTACACCATTAAGGAAATCACAGATGGTGGAGCAGTTCGTTTAGCTACCCTACGTGGTGACATGTTACTAGGATATTTCAATGGTAGTTGGCTCAAGCCATACAGGGCTAAATGACTATATGGCTAGAATAATTGGCTCGGGCAGAATTGGCCCACCAGGGATAGGACTTTGACGGACAAACAGGATACTCACACTGGTCATTAGACAACTCCAGAGGCGATTGGTGGATACGCGGCCACAGTGACTCGGGACGAGTCACAAGATTATGTTGGGGGACTGTTGGAACAGGCTTTCTGTCAAGCTATGAAATTGGTCCGATTTTTCATATTATTTATTATATTTAGTCTAGCATAGGTGTTTTGGGGTGGGTCAAAGCCCCGAAAGCATTGTAATAGGGTAGAGGGTAAAACTGGGGTCTGAAAAACATGGTTTGCCGACCATAGGAAAGGTTAGGAAATATTATTATAAAGAGAGGGACATTTTGGATTATAGGTAGAGAAGACAATGAAGAGCTCTTGATGCGAATTGTGGTTTAGTAGATCTATTTGGGTTTTTGGGGAAGGACTCCTGCTGGCTGTGTGCGCAGAGATCCAAAGTCCTGTTGTGTGCAGACCCTGCTGCTGTGTGCACAGGTCGGGACAGGTATTGGAAGAGGGAATTGATGAATTGATGAATAAGAAAGGTTATTTGAGAATTGAATCTATGTGTACTGTTTATGCGAATCATTGGTAATTGTTGTATTATGCGTACTTTGTATTCAGCTGCGAAAGTTCTACGTAAGTGTTTTTACTGCATCTAGATATGTTTGTTCTGTTTTATGCAATACTAAGCTACTGTCTTAGACGTATATAATTATCGAGCACCATAGTATAGTTGACCTTGCACACATGGAAGCGTAAAGAGACCTATAGATCCTGCTCGGGAATAGGCAATCTGGATATCACAAGGCAGGATGCAGCTCTGCTTGCCTTACCTATCCTTTCTCAGGGTGCGGAAACCTGGTTCCAGCACCCACCCATACTACTTTGGGTGAGACTTTGACCTGCGCAAGTAGGTCACTGCTGAAAGGGCCAGTAGTATAGGGTTTTTTTGGCAAACCTTGAACTCCGAACCTGGGTCAGAACCCCTCGAGCCAATAATCTATGTGCGCCCCCCCCCCCCGCGTCGATCACTCACTCTCTCACTCTGCCCTCCAATCCTCTCTCTTCCCACATAACTCTATCTCTCTCTCCAACAATGTTACTATATCCCTCCCCTTTCTCCTTATCTCCCCTTCTCTCCCCCCTTGTCTCCATCACTCCTTCTATGTCTCTTTATCTCACCCTTAAACATACAATCTCTCTCCATCTTTCTCTTGTCACTCCCTCTCTCTCCACTTCTCACTCTATATGCCTTTCTTCTTCCCTCCCACTCTCCCCCTCCAACTCCATCTCTCTATCGCTCCCTCTCTCCTCATCCTCTCATCCTTCCTCTCTCTCTCTTTCTCTCCTACCTCCCTCTCCCTTGCCCCTTCTCTCTCTCTCTCTCTCTCTCTCTCTCTCTCTCTCTCTCTCTCTCTCTCTCTCTGCCTTCCAATCCTCTCTCCTTCTCCCTCCCTCACTCTATCTCTCTCTCCCACCTCCATCTTTATGTCTCCCTCTCCCTCTATTACCCTTATCTACCTCTCTCACTCATCTCCCTCTCTCTCTCTTCATTCCTCATCTCCCCTCTCCTTCACTTTATCTCCATCTCTCCCTTGCCACTTCCCTTATTTCTCCACCTCTATCATATGTCTTTCTTCTTCCCTCCCATATATATCTAGAGTTAATATATATATCATGATATATTAATATATATTATAATATAACAAATTTAATATTATATTTATCGAAAGTTATTAAATTTAATAATATTAATATTATAATATATTAGTATGAATATTATATTTAAAAATAATAATATTATGAATATTAATATTAAAAATTTAATATTAATTTTAGGGTTAATAATGTTTTTTTTTGCATGGTATTAATAATAATTTGGTCCATGGTACTTGGTCTACAGACTTCTTATATAATTAGATGTTGATTTCTACTCCTATTTGATATATTTTTACTTATTTACCTTACCTCTTTATACCTTTTTAGTATTTATTTATTTACTATACTTATTTTATAAATATGGTATTTTGCCCATGGTATTTGTCTCATGGTAATAATAATAATTTTTCCCATGGTATTTGGCCCATAGGCTTCACCTAAATAAAACCTCTTTTTTGAGATTTTGTAAATATAGAGGTTTATGGAGTAAATATATATAAAAAAGGCTTTATTTATTTACCCTACCTCTAGTTTATTTATATTTATATCTATTTACCATACCTCCAAAGTAAGTATAAAAAGAGGTTTTATTTATTTACTATACCTCTAGCTTTTTTATATTCTTATTTATCTACCGTATCTTTTTTTTAGTGTTCATAAACCTCTGCATATTTTAATAAATTTATTTTTTAATGAATTTGTAATTGTTTATTTATATGGTTTTGTAAGTTATTGTTTAAACCTACACTATTTAGATTTTATTTTTTTAATTTTCTTTAGTTTTTTTTTTTTTTATTTTGGCTTCCGACATACTTACACATCGGGGCTGTAGAATGTGCCTCTCGGCACAAAGATAGTTTTTCCACTCGAAACATTCGTCATTTCATAAAAACTACACAGTTGATTTGAAGAAAATTTTCGGCAACATGATCTCCAAGGATGAAAAATTTCATTTAAAGTCTACAACTATAAGACCACATATGTTTGTCATGTAATGAAATTTTCCATTTATTTCTATCATTAGCTTAGCTTCCAACTTCCTTAATGATGGATTTTGAACATCGTGTGGCTCGCCTAACATTATTCTAGCCCTTATGTTTCCAATCCTTAGGATCCTTGTCCAAGGAAGTCACCTTGGATTTCGATCATGTGACCTTCTATAACCATGAGGGATATGGTATACCAAGTTAGTATGATCCTTTCTCGTCGTGCCATGCATTGATGTACCTAGGATTATGTTTGTATCATGTCCCTTGGGACCTAATTCTCTGATCCATCTTTCTCAAAGCATGATCTCAATCCAAAAATATTTTTTACTATTTGATTTGCCAATGGAAGGGAACTTTTGATCTTCACACACTCAAATTTTTTAAACAAAAAATTTATTTAGGAAAATTTGTACACAATAAAAATTCCCCTTGTCTTATCAAAACATCTCAAAAATAAACTCTACCTTTTCAATTGTTTTAATGTATCATGGAAATATTATAACTACAAAAGATAAACATTTAATTTCTATAAATAAAGAGTTTTTCTCCGTTTAAATAGGCTATATTCCACATGAATATTGTGGGTCAATACCATGTGTTCTCTTAGACCTAGAGCTAACAAGTGATGCTAATTTTACCAAGCAAATTTTACCTTAACAACCCAACAATAATAATAATAATAATAAATTATTATTATTATTATTTTAGTTTGAAGTTACTTTTTATTTTAAGGTAGGGTTATTTTTATTTTTATTATTTTATAATTTTTGTCTATATAACATAATATAATATAACATCACAACATCTCTTCCATATAAGTCTCGAGAGCACCTCTGAGTGCAATAATATTATAGTAACATTAGTAACAATATTATTATAACCAATCTAGATCCATGTTAACTTTGGATCTATCAAGTTCTAAGAGGTATCAAATCTCTCATGGTGTTATCCACTTTTTTGAGTGCAAATCAAAAGATGTTTTATCCCTATAGGTTCTTGATAGATCCAAAGTTATGATGTATCTAGGTTGGTTTTTTCTTTCAATTACTTCTTCTCTTCACACATTGAAACATTTTACTATGGTTCATATATATACAACACGAGGGTTATATCAAGTGTTCTGGAGAGAGATGTGATGTTTTTTGATATTATTGCTAGTTGTTATTGATCACATGGTTGACTCTCTTCGATTCCCTTGGGGAAAGGCCCCGTAATCAGGGTCTACAATTTACCTAGTTTACCATCCATGAAATATGGGGAAATACTCCAAGATTTTCCGTGCTTTCATTCCAAGTAATATGTGTGTTCATTCGCTAAGGTTGACATTAAAATAAATTAGTGAACATATATATTCAAATTATTTCCTAATAACAATAATAAGAGGGAGATGTGTAATTCATTCAATTTTTAATATAAAATTAATATGTGACAAGCCCCAAGGGTTAGCTCACTTGGTCGAATCCCTGTAATTAAACACCTTTGCTATTGAAAGGTCACGAGTTCAAATTCTCTCGAAATTTTTGGGGTGAGGCCTAGTGTTTGAGCAAACGGGAAGTGAGGGAAGTGATCCCTTTAAGTGGATCTTACTGGAACAATATTTTGTGGACATAGTGAGTCACGAATCTATGGGGATTGTGAGCTACATACAAAAAACACATTTGCTATTAATAGGTTACATGTTCAATTCTCTTGACACTCTGAGGGTAAGGCTCTGTGGTGGAACTAGTAGGAAGTGATCCCTTCGGGTGAATCAACCTAGTACGAACATTTCATGGATGCATCAGACATTGATCTCTAGGGTCTATGAACCACATAGAAAAAAATCCCGAAGGGTTAGCACAATTTTTTGAATCCCTATCATTAAATCACCTTTGCTATTGACGAGTTATGGGTTTATTTATCTCAACGCTCTTGGGGTCACGTTCTATGATTGAGTTGGTAGGAAGTGATCCCTTTGGGTGGATCCACTTGGTATGAATATTTCCTAGACGTCGTGGTCACCAATCTCTAGGGTTCGTGAACAACATAGAAAAAACATTAATATGTGACATTTAAAAAATATTAATAGTAATTGAAAAATTCAGTGTACATCATATTTAAAATATTTCAATATGTAAAATTAAATAATGTTGAAGTGTATTTCGAAAAAAAAACAACTTTAATGCAAACAACATATATTAACTAAACTATTTCAATATCAACCAATTACATTATAATAATAATAACACCACTATGTATGTATTTTTTTTTTTCAACAAGAAAAAAAATTGAACTTTCTATTATAAATAGATAGTCACATAGCATATGCATAGCATTTCTGATCAACTCCATTTCTCCTTCTATTCGAAGAAGAAAAGTAGTCTCAACTGCTTTGAATCCTGAAGGGTATCTTGAAAGCAGCCTATCCAAGATTAGCCTTGAAAGGCACAATCATTCAATCACATCTCCTGGTTTTAATCCGAAACAGAGATGGTGATGAGAATGATTATGTGCCTGCAGAAGCCGAGACTTCCTTTCCATAACAAAAACAGAGGAAACCGACAGTAAAGATTATCCCGATCTCCTGATATAAGACAATTGTCCAAATGAATCCCAAGATCTCCTCAGTGAGGAAAATAGTCTTGTGACTCACCAATAGTTGAGTAGCAGTTTTAATGTTTGACTCGAAACATAAAAGACATAGCAAAAAGACAACAGAATATATACACAGAAAAAAACAAGAGTGGTCTGTTATCCAAAAACGGGTTGTTCCAAAGGATGAACAACCCCGTTTTCCAGCTCTGTCATTGTCCAGGTCCCCATAGCTTGTACAGAACCTTCTTTAGATAGGCGGTCTGCGTCCTGGTTCCATTCCCTATAAATGTGGCAAATAGTGATCTCAGTGAAATAACATTTGATCCAAAAAATTTCTTTAAGCAAAGGCAGCAAAAAAATAATTTCTGCATTGTTGAGTCCCATTAAACCATTTCACAATATTCATAGAATATCCAAAGATCTGAATCTTCCTCAGCTGTCTTAAAGTCAGCCAACAGAGAAGGTAATGTAAGGCTTTAAGTTCAACAAAATTATTTGTCCCTTGTCTAAGGCCAACTGAAGCTCGCAAGGACTTTTTTGGGGATAAATGGATGACCAAACCAACTCCACACCTCCCATTGATGTTAGAGGCTCCGTCAAAAAATCCCAAGGAACTCCTTCCCTGATGTGTTCTGGCTTAATACAACGATGTGGGGCAGGACCAGAAGGAGTTGGGATACTGTCATAGATGGTTACACCTTCCGCAGCCAATCGACCAACTGGGAAAGGAAGACCTTGGAAGATTACACGGTTTCTTACAATCCAAGTGCCCCAAGCAATCAAGAGAGGGATCGTATGAACTTTGTCATCATGAGCTTCCTCCCACCACCGGGACCAAGCTTGCTAGATATTTTCTCCTTCCCATCTGATAGGGGTATTAATGAGCCTTAAAGATTCGGCCCAGAGACTTACATTAAAGGGGCAGATTAAAAAAATATGAAGAGCAGTTTCCTCCCTGGATTTGCATAAAGAGCACCAGCCCAGACCTATTTTCCCCCTCTTTTGAAGAAAATCCCATGTTGGCACTTTATTATGTAAGATGCACCAGAAAAAAAAGCCTAGTCTTTGTAGGGAATTTTAGCTTCCAGATTGGTTTAGACCACTAGGTAGGGGCCTCCCACCCCTGTTGGGACATCAACCATTTATAGCCCATCTTCGAAGAGTAGAAACCAGGTTGTGCAAGTACTCATCTGAGCTCATCCCTTGAATCAGTAATCCTAACAGAGGAGTTTTGCAAGTCCAAATAGAAAAGGCTCCATTCTTCCATCCATCTTTCTTCAAGATGAAGATCCATTCCAGAAATCCATCCTTGCCTCAATAAAGATGAGGACCGATGATCAGCCACCTGACTAAGGTTGTGGAAGCCCCTGTCGTTTAGGAAGGTTACAAAATCTTGAGACAGGGAAAAACTTGCTGAACACCCGACCCATGGGTTGCACCCAAGCCTCACCTGTACTCCATCTCCCACATTCCACGCTAGGCCCTATTCAATGGCTTGAACAGAGGCCACCACAACCTTCCAGACCACAGAGGCGTTTTTAGAAGATTTTAGTGGCAAACGGACCCATTCAAGGACTGAACCCTGTTCAATGTATTTCCTTTTTGTAACAGTCGACCAAAGCGAGTCAGTCGAAATAAGTCGCCGGGCCAGTTTGGCTGCTAGAGATTTCAAGAAAGAGGGCAGGTTCTTGATACCCCAACCTCCCCATTCCTTGGGCCGAATGATTTTGTCCCATGCTACCTAAGGAGTAACATGTTCCACTTTGGAACCAGCCCAAAGGAATCTACTGCGAAGCTTGTTTATGGAGGCCAGAATACCTTTAGGGACCCATATAAGACTAGCCCAGTACACTGGGATTGCCATTAAGACAGACTTGATTAAAACCAGTCTCCCTGCCCTAGAAAGCCATTTGTGACTCCAGTGATTTAGCTTTTTTTCAATTTTAACAAGAAGCCACTTCCAGTCCTGGATCCGGTATTTATCAGGCTTGAGGTGGAACCCCAAGTATTTAAAATTATCCTGAAGGGATTTAATTTCAAAATGCAGGAGGGCTTCAATTCTACCCACCTCCCCAAAAGACAAAATCGAAGTGGTTAGGGTCGATTTTTGTTCATTTATTTTGAGTCCTATTGCCTTCAAGAAAAGATCCAAGATACTCTTGAGGGTTCGAAAATCCTCTATACTTATGTTGCTAAACAGAAGGATATCATCTATGAAAAGCAGATGAGTGACCCATAGGTTAACCGCAACTTCTATTCCTTTTAGCTCACCTTGTCTCTTTACTTTGTGAATCAGTAAGCTAATGCCCTCAGTAGCCAGCAGAAAGAGCAGGGGCGAGAGAGGGCACCCTTGCCTTAAGCCTCTCTGAGGATTGAAGAAAGAAGTAGCAGCTCCATTTATCAAAATAGCAATAGAGGACGAGGTAACACAACTCATGACCCATCTGACAAAATTGAATCTGAAACCAAGGTGAGTCAACAAAAGTCGCAAATACATCCAACTTATTCTATTGTAAGCCTTTGAAAGGTCAATTTTTACAATTTCCCCTTTCTTACCACTTCTCTTAAGGCTATGAAGAGATTCTTGGGTGACTCCCACTGCTTCGTGAATCTGTCTTCCATCCAAAAAACCAAATTGTTCAGGGGAGATATGCTTGGATAGAAAAGGTTTAATTCTTGAGGAAATGACTTTTGCAATAATTTTGTAGACACAAGTGCACAAGGAAATGGGCCGAAAGTCGTCAAAAGAGTTTGGATGATCAGATTTGGGGATCAAGGCTAGGAAGGTTGCATTAAAAGGCTGATAGATAGACCCTGAGTTCTTAAACTCCTCCACTACAACTACCAACTCATCCCCAATAGATTCAAAAAAGTGCTAGAAAAATTCTACAGTCCATCCATCCAGTCTTGGACACTTGTCCTTCTGCATAGCCTTAAGAATGTCTTCCACCTCCTGCTTAGAAACAAGTTCCATGATTGCATCATTACCCTCTCCATCAATGTAGCTAGGGAAAAAATGGGCCACTCTAATAACTTCCACTGTAGAAACTTCCACAAAAGCTCTAAACAGAGCTTTAAAATGATTTATACCAAGGGTCACCAGTTCTTCGAAGGATTTGGCCATTTCACCATCCTCCTTCAGAAGTTCCCAAATGGTATTGGAGTTTTTCCTGCCTTTTGCATAATTTTGGAAGAACTTTGTGTTTTCATCTCTTGCTTGCAACCAGATGGCTCAGCTTTTCAACCTCCAGCTTTCTTCCCTAAGATGAAGAATTTGTCTACGAGAGGCCTCCAACTCCTTAATTCTAGCCCTTGACTCCAAAGATGCATAATTGGCGCTTTCTGGGTCTTCCAACCTGTCCAATTCAGAGTTTACCTCTTTGAGCTCCTCCTCCTCCTATAATTTCATCTGGAGGGCCCATTCTTTGGCGACACACTTCATTCTCTTGAGGTTGTTCATAAAAAAGGAACTTCTATCTTCCTCACTGTTACACCATTTTTTGGTCATCTAACCTATTATCATTAGATGGACCCAAGTACACCATGTAAGACCAATTTTACCCTAAGTAAAATTGCTTTCACTATGTTAAATAACTTAAGAAACCACATTTATTAGGTTGTTTATGGTCTAAACAGGAAACCCCAAAAGGAAATATTAAACAAACCTATATTTGTTTGATTTTCCTCATGGAATAATTAATTAAACCATAATTTAATTATTATTCCTAGTCATGTTTAACCCAAAACAAAAGAAATTAATTAGATAAACCTTTACTTATCTTATTATTTTCTAGGAATAATTATTTAAATCTTATTTAGATAATATTCCTTGTTAAATATGACCAAATCACCCACAAATAATTAAATAAATCATTATTTATTTGATTATCCTCCAACCACTTCCTTAAAAAGATAAATAAATCATTTATTTATTTATTATTGACAAATAAAGGGATTTGACCCAAGTCAAATACTTTTTCTCTCCAACAAATATAATAAAATATTCCATAAAAGGATCTAGATTTGGTTAACATTATTTTAATCATGCACCAAGATCTAGAATGACCCAATATTTTGTTATAAATAGGAGGGTTTTTCCTACCATTCTTCACCTTTTGTTGCCTATTAGATCACTCTGGATCTATACACTTGGTCACATTTTTCCATTATTTGCTGTGTGAGCTCCTTTTGAGTTCTATTCTTTGCATGGGTTTTCTACACCAACAGGAGAGAGAAATGCTAGATCTGGAGTGCTGAGGACTTCCAAGAACCCATCCTATTGAGGAGAATTGGAAACATCTTCTTGTTTTCCTCCCAGGTGCCCTTAATACAAAAAATTCTTTCAAAAATCATTCTTGTCTTGTCTATTGGATATATGGAGCAAACCCTTCTTTTTACTGCTTAATGTCTTTCTATGCATAGATCTGGTTTTTGCAGCTCTTGTCTTATTCAACTAACTACAGATCTGAAGATATTGGCAACCATATTTGATGTTAGGGCTATTAGTTATGCGTAGCTAAAGTGGTATTTTTTCGTACACTTCGACAAAGGATTCATACTAACAATTGGCGACTCCACACGGATTTTCAATTACGACCGTTGTCGTTTTTCATATTCCTGCATATCCAGCTACTTCAGACCCTAGGGTTTCTTTTTAGCTTTTTGTTTTCCTATTCTCATGTTTTTTTTCACTTATAAAACCGTAAAACATTAAAATTTCTAACTTCCGCGTGTTTCTGGCCCTATTGCGCAGGTGATAGACATCAGCCGCAACTGAGACGACAACTTTTCCGCAAATCTGCCGCTGAGACAACCGGAGTTGGAGGTCGCACTTTTCAGCCCATAAACTGCGACCTGGACCTCCAGGTCACACTTTTCAGCCCATTTTCTGTGACCTGCACAGAAAATAGGTCAGAACCTATGACCTGCCAATTTTTCTGCTGTTTTTCTGCAATTTTTCTGGGTTTTTCTGAAGCTTCTGTCAGGGTTTTCCAGCCTCTGTCTCAGCCCGTTTCTACCTGTTTCTGATCTCTTTTGCTCATCTAAGTGGGAACATAGCCCCCTAGGGCTTCAGTACCCTCCACTTTTGGTGGAAGAGTTTTTATCTGTTTCAGGTCTGTTTTTTCAGAGTTTCAGCCCCCCTTTTTCCAGATCTAGTACCTCATCCTCAGATCCCTTTCAATCAGCTCCTCTTCCTTTCAAATCACCTCTTGTAGTTTTGTTTGGACCTCCCTTTAGGACCTCCTCCCTGTCCTTTCCGGTTTTTGCTGATTTCCTCCCTTTTTCCAGCCACCTTGCCTCTGCCTCTTGGCTATGATCTGCACCTCTTTTCAGCAGCTTTTCCCTTTAGATCCCTGTCCCTTTCGACCCTAGATCTATTGGCCTCTTTTTAGTGTGTTTTAACTAGATTTTTTCCCTCTTTTAGATTATTTTTGAGCGACCCACATCTTTGGGTTGAATTGATGCAATAGTAGCTGTTAATTTTCTGTTATTTCAGCATTATATACTATTTTTGCAGCCTTATTTTCAGTTACGCAGCACACTTTTTCTCTTGCTCTCAAAACGAAAATGGTTTAAAAATTAAAATTAACGCATCCCACACACTCACCCTAAGTGAAGAAGAGCCAGGTTTACACCGCCAGGCAAAGACTTTAAAATTAATTGACACTGCACCTTTTTGCCCTTGTCTCGACATTGTAATCACTTGATTATGCACCTCCCTGCCTTTGTCGGTCATTATTCTTCCCATGTGCCGTGTTTGTGTTGACACCATTGTGCCCCCAAGGCGTGCCTCCCAGAGACTTCTTGGCCTTCACCCTCAGTTTCCGGTCGATCGACCTGCTCCATCCTGCCGTCGTCGAGCCAGTCCTCCTTCGAGTCTACACTCCGACTCCTCTTCTGATTCATTGGGTTCTCCTTTTACTTCTGGTTCTCCCCCTGTCACCTTCACTATGTCTGGTCCAGGGCCTAACGCTAGCGGTACTCCCGGCCCTAATGTCGGCACTACTACTAATGAAACCGCCACCAGAACTACCTCAGCCGCACCCTTGCTACCGTACATCACAGGCCTCAACCTCCCCGATTTCAATCAGTTGATCAACGACCCTATCCGCCACAATGTTGGTTGGCCTGCTATGCCAACCAAGCTCCCCTCCGACATCCGTCTCAAACCTCCCCAAAGACGACCATCTCTTCTGTAGCCAATAAGCAAACCGTTGATTCCTTGACCAGTGTCTCCCCTGGCATCTACAAAGACTCCTCCTTGCTTGGAACTTTTCCTGGCCTCCCCCCTCCTCATATCTCTGATCCCAGCTTATCGAATGTTTGCATGATGCAATCATCTCAGGCTGCCCTTAAGCGACCCGCTTCGGCTAGCCAGCAACCTCAGACTCAACCTCGCCCACCGCAACTTGCTCCTAACCCTTCATCTCCGCCAGCCGGACCTCCTCCTTCTGGCCCTTCCCCTACAGCTGGTGTCCCTGAACCCCTTTATCCCCCTGGATCGGTTCCCCCAGGCCTTAACCATCTCGGAGCTGTCCCTCCTGGTCATTACCCTGCCGGTCAGATACCTTTTCTGGCTCCCCCTCTTGGATTCTATTTGGTCCCCGTCATGGCTACCGTCTCTCTCCCTAACCTAACCCTGGGTATACCCGTCTGGTACCTTGACCCTCCAGCCACTACCCCTCCTGGTCACCCCAAACCCTATCTTGCTTTGACACAGGTTCAACCGGTCCCCCTCGCTTCCTCCGTTGCTACCGTGCCCCCTGCACCTCCCCAGGACCCTACCCCTGTGGTGATAGCTCCAGGAAAGAAAGGCAAAGCTCGCAAGGGGGCATCTAAAAACAAGGTCACCCCAACTGACCCGGTCCCTCCTCCGCCCACAAAGCCTTGTGCCCTGTGTGATGTCATCGGTCATGCCACCCATACCTGTCCCGAATTGCCCCGCATTCAACCCATGGTTAAAGTCGCGTTCCCTGAGTCTACGGTCCCTGAACCCTCTCTCCCGTCCTCGTCCGTAACCAAGTACCCAAAAAATATTCGCACCAGCAAACCCTGTGCTTTGTGTGGTGTCCATGGCCATTATTCCCACCATTGTCCTCACCTGACGCATTACCGCACCTCTTTAGAACTAGTCCGAGAGTATGAGGTTGAACAAAATCAATCTGCCTCTCCCATACTTGCGTAGTATGCTTCGGGTCAACTTGAGGATCCCCCCGCTCCCATCGACATTCACCCCCTGATGTCTAGATGACAGAGTCTACTTCGACCATTCTTTACCTATCATCCTCTGTGAGACCCTTGGAGCACATTCCCCTTGAATCCTCCCCTGTTGTTTCGCTTGACCCCCCTTCACCGACCACCCTAGGCTCCCCATCTTTTAACCCTTTGTTTCCCTGTTCTTCTGTCATTCCCCATGACGATCCGTATGTGAGCCTTTCTTCCCCCACGGATGATTTAGATAACTTTGCCGCCCATATACGAGATAACTCCACCCATATCTCTGTTAACCCCCGCAGCCCGAGTCCCTGCCATACCTCCTATCGCCCTCATATACCACCCTCTAGTTTGTATATGAGTCATAGCCATCCTGCTCCTCGCACTCCCCCCCGCAGTCGCCGCTCAATGTCTTCTATACACTCACGCTGTCGTCATTGTCCCTCCTCCCCCCATTTGTTGTCTTGTAACACTATTCCGCAGGACCTCCCGTCCCCACCCTATATCGGTTACGCCGATGGTGCAAGTCGTTACTCCCGGAATCTAGCCTCGGCAGGTTGGGCCATTTTCACCCCCTTGCATGCCCTTGTGCTCTCACACGGGGTCTGCATTGGTACTGCCACCAACAATCAGGCCGAATATGATGCAGTGCGTGGTCTCTTAGCCGATGCCCTCTTTCATCGCATCCTCCATCTGCATGTTCGTTTAGATTCCCTACTTCTTGTCATGCAACTAAATGGTGTCTATCGTGTGCGTAATCCTGTGTTGTTTAGACGATATTTACGAGTGAAACTCTTGATACGTGAATTTGAAACCATAACTTTCAACCATGTACCTCGAGAACAGAATCACTATGTAGATAGTATTGCAAACCATGTTCTAGATTGGCATTTATCACACGCATTTCATACAAGACAATAACATTCATAATCATTAACAAATATGCATATCCATAATATGTGTTGCAAAACATGTGTTTAGAGTCCATCTACTCTAATACATATGACATGCCCATCGCATGTTACAAAAACTCAAAACTGCGGGCACCACCTGCCCCTACATACACACTAGGGGGCACCACATGCCCCACACCTACTCACTATTTGGCGGATCCCGAGCCAATGGCTCTGCTCCTGCAGCTCATAGATCACGTATGCCTTGACCGGCCATCGCCATGCGCCGCATGACACCTCGCCATTTCGAGGGTAGACCAATACATGGCTCCACGTACTAGTCGTCTAAGTCTTGCCACCCGTGCTTTGAAACTTCGGTCAGCAACCTCTTGCATCTACGGCGGATGTCCTCCAGAAGGGCGGCCGCATCCTCACTGCGCGCTGCTCTCGACCCATTTGGCCCTGCAACTCCAGATGCTGCCGGTCGTCCCATATATCCGGCCGGTTTTACCGGAGCTATATCTGCATGCCAAAAGTACATGAATCAGTACCCTATCTACTATTCAATAACTTTAACATGCCCATACAAGAATAGTAATTTTTCACTTACCATCAGGCCCCCATACTCGACCAGGCGGAAGTGGCAGGTTCGGATCTCCACAATAACTCATCCCACTATAGGGATAGTCGTCTATGTATAGCGGCATCTGATCCCAATGGGCAAAAAACTCAGGATGAAACACCCATCCGACCGCCCCTCCTCCTCCTCTGCATAGTAAGCGCCCCCACTGGCGCATCCTGAGCTCCCTTGGGCCCCCATCTGGGAGCTGTATATGAGGTCGTAGGGTTGGGATCTTCTCAAAAAAGAAGGAACACAATAAAGTCCCATACGAGCAATCGTGGTTCACTTGCCGCTTGCAAAGTGACAGCTGTCATTTTAACGACACCAACATCATTTGGGCCCACCCATAGTAGGTCCCACTCAACACACTCTCTACGATCATCATCTGCCCCCCAGTGATGTGATGGAACGCCTGGCTGCCCAGGATCCACAACACCGCTGCGGCCACTCCCCGAGTCTCCAGTCTCTCTAGGTCCCCGATCGGTATCCGTGTCCCTTTGACTTGGAGACCCGGTCGGCAATGCCGCTCCACATACTCCATGATGTTCCGCCCCCGCGGTAACACTGGCTGCGTGTTTCCCACCATCCCAAGTGGCGGGAGACCTGTCAGGAAATACACATCCTGGACTGTCAGTTCGATCCTGTGCCCCTGCACTACAAAGACCTCATGCTCTGGATCCCAATAACTGATAATTCGGGCCAACAAGGGCTCTCCAGCTCTCATCAAAGGGTTCTCCAAAAACTTTAGAACCCCAAACCTGGCCAACACACGACGGACACCCTGATCTGCCTGGATCTCTACCCGTAATGTACCCAGGTCTCTCTCTCTCCAGTTAACCCGTATATCTACCATATCTGCACAAAAACATCATCTTTGTCAACATACAGATAGGGAATCCCATAACCACACACAAAAACCCAACTCTCAGTCATAAAACAGCACTCAAACCCCCTCATCTTCCAAGTCGCACTTTTCTACACAATTATGGGACAGGTCGCAGTTTTTGCCCCGAAACCTGCTTCCCAGGTCGCACTTTTTGGCCCAAAAAGTGCGACCCGGCCGTAGAGATGAAGGAGGGTCTGTTACTGAGATTTTGGGCCCTAAACTGAACTTTCAATCCATCAAAATGAAAGAGTAAGGTTAGGCCTCTTACCTGCAACTGACGGATCTCGATTCCAACGGTCGGTTTGTCCGCTACGCTCACCGCAAGATTTAGGGCCTTCTCTCCTCTCTACATTCACCATAGCAACACTAGCAAATGAGTGGATTTGGAGGGAAAACTGCCTTATTAAAAGAGAACCCTTGTTTCTTCTTTCGCCTGCTGCGACCATACCGTAGCTCCGTTTGACAAACCTTCTGCACCGTTGGAAAGCTCTCACCGAGCCCTCAAATGGGTATCTGTTATTTTTTTGTGATTTGATACTTCACAAGGACACATTTTGTCCACGATGGGTCACTTCACTTCTCCTTAAAATCGCATTTCTTCACTTACAACACTTGTACTTGGGGCACCACTTTGCCTCCTTACTTGTCTTTGTTCGTGTTGATTTTCGTCGTGAGTTACCATCTTGTACTCATGTTTTCATGGTCCCCCATTGGACCTCTACTGTGTGGCAGCACCATCGAGTCGCCCTTGTTTAGAGCATCCAAGTGGAGTCATCATCGCATTCATGGAGTCTATCCCGAGTCCCTTTGTACCTCGCTATAGTCCTCCATCCCTCATTGCTTGGTTTCTCTCTTGTGTCGCACATTATGGCCTTCAGTCCCACTGTCCCTTATCCCTGATGATATTGTGTCAGTCGCTGCCATGTCATTCATGCCCTTTATGCTCTAGCAAGGGAATTCGTCCATTCTCTACTCAGTTCCTTTCATTCCACCAACATCATTGGTATTAGTCTGTTTGTCGCTCTACTATTTTCTCTCTTGCCTTAGTTGAGGATCTCTCATTGCCTCACCTATGGCAGACCTCCTTCTGTCGACATCAGCTCCTTCATTCCAGAAGACAGGTCTAGAGGGCGGTGTACCTTGGTTCCAGCTTCCACTCTTGTTCGGTGCCTCGGATTAGGCAAAGGGATCTATCATTTCCCTTTGACTTGATTGTTTCTCCACTTCAGCTCCTTTCAGAATGATCGAGATCCATATACTTGATGGTTCAGTGATGCAGCAGCAGCTCTTGGTAATTCGCGGGTGTGTGTGAGATGTCTCAGCCCTCATGAGGGGGTGGCCCTGCAGGTAGCCCCCCACATGCCCGGATGACCTCTTCATTGCAGCCCTCGATGCCATTCCATATATTTGATGATGTCAGCCTTAGCCGCTTGCAGCGCCTCTTCGATTTCCATGTATCAGTCAGATTTTGTGAGCCCTTCCCCGCTTATAGGGGGCATTTGGGTTGTATTTGTATCTCATGTACTCAGATATTATTGTATAAGTCCTGGCTGTTATCCCAGGCACAACATGTATGTGGGATCCCTCATTGTATTTTTATCTGGCTCATGTTTCTGCCGGCTATACTTTATGGTTCATTCCCTTGTTTACTGGACACACTATTCTTTTGTACTTTGTCTCGGCGGGCATAGGTATGCCTCCCCCGCCACCTTTAGCACAGGTACCCTCTCATAAAAAGAGACTTTTTGCACCTGTAAGTCTCGTCTCCTCAGGGTCTAGTTCTTCAGCACATTAGTCTACCTTACATCTCTCTCTCCGACTTCCCTTTTGCTGTCTGGTGATTGAGTTCTTACAACGTACTTCGGTCATACGATTTTCTCCTAACACTCGCACGCTGGGGGGCAATCTGTTACACCATTTTTTGGTCATCTAACCTATTATCATTAGATGGACCCAAGTACACCATGCAAGACCAATTTTACCCTAAGTAAAATTGCTTTCACTATGTAAAATAACTTAATAAACCACATTTATTAGGTTGTTTATGGTCTAAACAGGAAATCCCAAAAGGAAATATTAAACAAACCTATATTTGTTTGATTTTCCTCATGGAATAATTAATTAAACCATAATTTAATTATTATTCCCAGTCATGTTTAACCCAAAAACAAAGAAATTAATTAGATAAACCTTATTTATCTTATTATTTTCTAGGAATAATTATTTAAATCTTATTTAGATAATATTCCTTGTTAAATATGACCAAATCACCCACAAATAATTAAATAAATCATTATTTATTTAATTATCCTTCAACCACTTCCTTAAAAAGATAAATAAATCATTCATTTATTTATTATTAACAAATAAAGGGATTTGACCCAAGTCAAATACTTTTCCCTCCAACAAATATAATAAAATATTCCATAAAAGGTGGATCTAGATTTGGTTAATGTTATTTTAATCATGCACCAAGATCTAGAATGACCCAATATTTTGTTATAAATAGGAGGGTTTTTCCTACTATTCTTCACCTTTTGTTGCCTATTAGATCACTCTGGATCTATACACTTGGTCACATTTTTCTACATTATTTGCTGTGTGAGCTCCCTTTGAGTTCTATCTTTGTCTGGGTTTTCTACACCAACAAGAGAGAGAGATTCTAGATCTGAAGTGCTGAGAACTTCCAAGAACCCATCCCATTGAGGAGAATTGGAAACATCTTCTTGTTTTCCTCCCAGGTGCCCTTAATACAAAAAATTCTTTCAAAAATCGTTCTTGTCTTGTCTATTGGATATATGGAGCAAACCCTTCTTTTTACTGCTTAATGTCTTTCTATGCATAGATCTAGTTTTTGCAGCTCTTGTCTTGTTCAACTAACTACATATCTGAAGATATTGGCAGCCATATTTGATGTTAGGGCTATTAGTTATGCGTAGCTAAAGTGGTCTTTTTTCGTACACTTCGACAAAGGATTCATACTAACACTCACAACTGAAATTGTCCTTCCTCCATGTAGCATGAAAAATATTGTTGTAAGATTCATCCTTCAACCAGGAAGAATTGAATTTGAATGGGATTCCCGATTTCTTGCCATCTCCTTTCATTTCCAGAAAAATTGGGGAATGATCAGATATACCCCCCTCCCCGACCCAATGTCTATATACTAGCAATTTCTCCACTCAAACTTCACACAGAATAAAAAGATCTAGCTTTTTGGCCACCCAATCAGCCCCTACTCGTCGGTTTCTCCAAGTAGGCCAGAGTTTGAGAAGGGGGACATTCACCAGATGAGATATTGCCAATTTGTTCCAAAAAAAATCAGAGAGGGGATCCGGTCTGGCGGACGCTCCCCATGATTCAGATTCCCCCAAAGAGAAATTCAGGTCTCCACCAATTATTAGATTTGGGTGGGAGAGGCAAGAAGACTTAAAAAAAGAGGTCCAAAAATGTTCCCTGTTTGCGCAAGGTCCATAAATGTTCAAAGAGAGGAAAGAGAGGCTTAGGTCATTCGAGAAGAGTTCCAAAGCCAAACAATTTTCTGAACCCCAGGAGGAGATTTCTCTTAGCTTCTTCGAATTAAATCCTGAGACCACACCCCCAGATCTGCCTGTCACATCAAGAGCATGAAAAACCCAGCCAGGCATCATTTTAGAGAGAACACTAATCACTTCATCTCCTTTTCGCAAGGTTTCTTGCAGCATAATGACATTTGGATTTTGGGAGCGAATAAGTTCTCTAAGAGCTAGCTTTTTTGGCTGGCTAGCTAAGCCCCTGCAGTTGAAAGAGAGAAACATCATTGTATACCTTGGGGGGGTGGCCGCTCTACTCTAAGCACCCCAGGGATTGACAACTGCCTCCCATCAGCTATATCAATGACAACCTTCAGTTGGGCCTTGGACAGGTTGGCTTTTCTTCCCCTCAACTTCCTTTTCCCACATGCCACAAGGTCTGAAGCAAGCCCTCCTACAGCCATCCCTTTCCCTTTTCTATTGGCCAAAGGTCTAAGGTTATAGGGAGGGTTTTCAGGAACAGGAATCTGGGATCTAGGGGGCCCGGGTCATCCTCAAAGGGGGAAAGGATAGACTTAGGGGGATTTGGGATAGAAAGGATGACACTGTCTAAAGACTAATTAGATAGGTTTAAGACAGAGAGATCATTAAGGATCTGCCTGGAAGGACTAGGCCCAACGCGATCAAACAAAGAGTAACAAGTAGAGGAGCATAAGGAGAAAGGAGGGAAAAGAGACATACCCGCCTAAGACACCCCAACAAGTCCAGAAACTGGGCGGGGAACTAGGGAGGTCACCGAAATATCTGGTGAAGGGGAGGAAGAGATAGCCCCCACCGCTTGAGCCTGTACCAAGGTCTCCTCACTTTCTGGAATCTTCGCCTGCTCAGTAAAGTGTATGAAAACCTCCTGCTCCTAACCCTCCTCTTCAGTCAAAGAGACACCCTCCTGCTTGCAGGGTTTCTTCTGTCTACGGCGTCGTCGATGGCCCAGGGGGCACTCCTTCGCCAAGTGCCCATATTTATGGCAACGATTACAGCGGAAAGGGAGGTTCTCGTAGTCCAGCGTCTGCAAAAATTCTAAGTCCCTGTACTTTAGTGTCATTGCATTCGCCAAACCCTCTCTGGGATTAAGGCTAACCAGGATCCGAGCCACACTCCAGTCCCTTGACTGAATATAGGATTTGTTCGCTTCCAAGAATTTTCTTAGGGTGTTTCCAATGGATATGAAAACTGAATCTGTCCAAAACTGCATTGGGAGGCCAGGGAGTTTGACCCATACCGAGGACTTCACCATCTTTTCTTTCTGTGCATCGAATAAAGGGGTCCATCGACGAAAGAGGTTTGGTCTCTTTCCGAAGAACCAATTCCTGCCCAGAACCCAATCCACATGGTCTTTACTGTCAAATCTGATACTGAACCACCCCCTAGCCAAGATTTTGATCTCTGTGGGCTGACTCGGGGCTTCTTTCCATTCGTTAAGGACCCAATCAGAGATATAATCCATCGAATACTTCCGGCCTCTCACTCTTCCAACCAGAATAGTTTCTAAAGCTTCCATGGCTTGTTCTACACTGATGTCCACACCCAATAGATAGCTTGGCCTATTGTCTTTCTTCTTAATGGGTTTTGATTTTTTCCTCTTACACCCCACGACTTCCTTGTTTCCCTCCCCCTCTTCAGAAGGTGTAGCAACATGAGCATTCATCCCAGCGGGCACAGGCGACCCTGGTCGCCTTCCTTCAGAATCCTTTGGACCCTCTTCTTCCTCCTGCCCTTCCTGCTGCACCTTAGACACAGGGCCAACCCCCTTGTGCAAACCTGTCCCTTGATTTCCAAATTACGAGGCCCGAGGGGGTTTATCTACTGCTTCATTCAAGGAAACCTGAGACTGGCTGCGTAGCGGAGTCACCCACAAAGGTGTGCTTAAAACTGGCCCACCCCTACCCTGTGAAAACGCTAATACAAGAGACACAAAAGGCACAGACAAACTAGTGGAAAGGGGACCTTGACCCAGTACAGACTTACGAAGACCTACCGGAAAACCCTTAGAGAGACCTCCCTGAGGTGCTCTTCCAGAGGGTCTCTCTTCTCCTAAGGCTTTGAAGCTTGCAAGCCCTTGAAATCCATAGCTACTAACAATATCCTCAAGCCCACCAGTGAGAACAGGGAAAAAAGGGTTACCTTGAGCTGCCACAGGAGAAAACAACTGTGAAGTTTGCAGAGTCGTTATATCCATGCCTTCGGACTCAAGGATATGCTCTCGAACTGGTTCAGGGAGTAGTCCCACCCTACAACACCCGCTCCAAGTACTCTGAAGGGTTTCTTCTAACAGACCTACCCCAGACGAAAGCCCTCCAACAACCTCTTCCTCACTAAGAACTTACAGGTCCACGCGGTTGGGAAAGAAGAGCTCGAGGTTTTTTTCAGAAACATCGTGCCCCCAACACGTAAGGAGATCTTTCAGCGCTGGCTCAAGCTCAACAGATTCACTATCAAAACCCATCCCTACGGCCAACTACTCTTCTTAAACCGACACGGTGAAAATGCCAAACCCGCTCTAGAGCAGAAACCCTAACCACAAAACACCGTCGCAGGGAACAGGAAATGCTGATTTTGGTAAACCCCATTGTTTTAGCTAGTTAATCAACCCCGTACTGCCGACCACAAAGCAGGTGCCTTGAGGGGAGTGTTGTTTGTCCTAGGAGGTGATTCAGAACCTTAAACGAGCGTACTCCTGTCACATCAAGTAGAACCTTGCCAGAGCCAGATGGCCTACTACCAAGGCCTGAAGACTTTAGGGTTTCCATCTCCTTCGATCATCCTCCCAGCCCCAGTAAACCCGGTCCCACTATGTATGTATTATATAAAGTAATTTAAAAATTAAATTATTATTGTTATTCCATTTCAAATATTATAGTTTTACATCTTGGCCCTCATTTAAGGGTTAATTTTGAATCTAACAAATATTTGTTGGAGTTGCATGTTTAAGCTATGTTTTTTACACAATACAAGTATCAAAGGGGTTTTCAAGAAGTTGAATCCATTTATGCATTCAAAAATGTAGTTTAAAAATGATAAGATATATGTATATACAATATTCATGTTAACCATGATCTATCAAGTTGTGAAAGGGATCAAATCTTTGGAGATGAAAACCTTTTAAGTTTTGCATTGTAAAAAAGGTATGCACCTTAAGATATTTGATCCTTCTTGGAGCTTACTAGATCTTTGGTTGAGATGGATCTATACTAGTGTAAATATCATTGGTTGTGTCTACACTTGGCCTATTAGCAGAAATTGTCTATTCATCATTATGCACTAATGATTGAGGTCCCTAAATTTAATAAAAAGCTTAATTTTTAGAAATAATTTGTTAACATAAATTAAATGGAATGAGAAAGATATTACGAAAACTCATAAAAAAATATTAAAAGAAAGTTAGTAAGTTTTTCCTAACATCTTCCAGATCTTATATGTTTCTCTAATATTTCCTCCACCCTCGCCATATTTCTCCACTACAAAAATAATTAAAATAAAATAAACCAAAATGCATTTCAAATACACATTACTGCTAACCACCATACAATATACTTAATTTAAATTTTATTAAATAAAAGTACGATAGATACTTAAAAGTGATGATCATTAAAACATAATGGCACATGGTTTCACTTTATTGAGACCATCACCCACTTCTTCTTTCTTTAGAAATTCACACAAGCAAAGCCTTCATTTTTGCTTTATTGGCACCATGACCCACTTCTTATTCTCCTTCATCTCTTGTTTTGGCACCCTGACCCAAGCCTTCACTTTTTCTCTATTTATCATGATATATGAATGACTAATGTTCTGAAAATAAAAGCTTAATTTTTAAAATTAATTTGTTGATATGAATAGGGTGGGGTTACTTTTGCTTTATTGGGACTATCATTAGTTATGTACCCAAATGGCTTAGTGGTAAAAATTGTCTATTCATCATGATACACTAATGATTGATGTCCTTAGAAATGAAAATCTTAAATTTTAAAATTAATTTGTTAATATGAATAGAATGGGATTAGAAATATATTAAGAAAACCATTAAAAAAAGATATTAGATAATAATTTAATAAATATATTTTTTAAAGTAATATCTCCCACTTCCGCCCTCATCATCTCCTCCACTATTTCTTCTAATATGAGAGATGATAAAAACAAAATACATTTCATATCCACACTACTCCTAACCACCTTTACTTAATTTCAATTTCTAACAAATTCATCTTGTGCAACTGAAACATAATTTGTTATTCATTACTTTATCATGAGTCAAACATAACGTGTTATTCATTACTTTCTCTTGAAGGAGAAGGCATACACTTGGGTTGCTTGGAATCATCACCCACATCTTATGCTTCTTCGGGTCTTCTTTCCATCGAAAATCACACCAGGACAGCCTTCACTTTCGCTTTATTGGGACTACCCACTTCCTATTCTCCTTCCTCCCTTCTTTCTTCAAAATTCACACCATCCAAGCCTTCACTTTTGCTTTATTAAGACCATTACCCGCTTTTTCTTCTCCTTCGGCTCTTCTTTACTTAGAAATTCACACACGCCTTTCCTTCTCTCTTTCTTTTCCATTACAAGAAATAGCATATTAGCATTAGTGTTCGCATCAACTTTAACCATGCTCCTCCTGCACGCCATTAAATGATTCGTATAACCTTCACCATTTATATTGTGAACATTGCCGAATGCTCCTCCTGCGATGCTATATAAATGCGTAAACGCTGTTTCAGTGATTGCTCATCACATTTCATACACGCAATCCACCTCCCTTCCTTTCTGCACTGCTCTGCTCTGCTGTGAGGCCACAAGGACGTTAAGAAAGCCATGGATCTCTTCCCTCTAGTCTTCCAAGTTATGCAACTGAAGAAGGATGTTTTTGATGAGGAAAACTGTGAAATTTTGCAGACTGATTTCATGCCTATATTGGACGATCTTCTGCTCGATATTATTCCCGTCTTCCAAATTGAAGGTAAAGAGGTCTTCAAGATTTGGTTGCAGCTGCTGCATAATTGCCTTACAGACGCGAAGAGTATACTCCATCGCTACAGTCCATCACAACGACAACGGTGCGTGGAATATCTCATGTGCAAGCCCGGGAGAGTCTTCAAAGAAATCAAAGACTGGAAGCAACTTTTTGTTTACCTCTTACAAGGCCTTCAAAGAGACCTTGCAGTAGTCCTTAGTGGTCGCGAGGCTGTAATCGCTCCACTCATCGCTACAGTTATTCCATTGATGAAGGATGTTATTGAGGAGGACGAAAACCGTCAGAGTCTGCAAAGTGAATTGAGGCCTCTGTACAATCTTCTGCTCGATGTAAGCGCCGTCTTCCAAGATCAACACAAAGCTACCCCAGAGGCCCTCAAGATTTGGTTACAACTGCTGCAAAATTCCCTGACAGAGGCCAATAGCATACTCCATTGCAGCAACGATCCAAACGAGGGGCGACACTACGAACAAGTCAAAGAATGGAAGGTAACTTTTAATTACCTCTTTGGAGGCCTTCAAAGACACTTTTCACTGTTTGTTACTGCTGACCTGATTGTCAACAGAGATCCAATTCCTGCTGTGACCACAGAAGAGCTAGAAAAACCGCTCTCTAAAGATGAAGCGTGGCAGTTGTTCAGAGGAATAGCTTTCAAAGACAACCCTGTTCCTACAGATATAGAGGAGTATGCTCGGAATATTGCGGACGAGTGTAAAGGTTTTCATTTGGCCATAACCTTAGTCGCCGCAGCAATGAGCGGAAAAGGTACAGTACATGATTGGGAGACCTCCTTATCTTCCATTAAAACTTGTGCAGATTCTTCTCCTGGGCCAGATACTCTGCATCCGGAACTCTACGGACTTTTAAAATGGAGTTATGATGCATTGCCCAATTCACACGTCAAGAACTGCTTCCTGTATTGTGCCATGTATAGCAGAAATGCAAGTATCAATGTGCGGGAATTAGTGCAGATGTGGGTTGCAGAGGGCCTAGTGAGAAGCAAACAGAAGAACCATTTAATGGACATGGCCATTGGGCAAAGCTACGTAAACGTTCTTGTAGATCGTTGCTTCTTCCAAAATACTACCACGGACCAGGATCACCTGCGTTTCTGGCCTGTTTGGGCGTATTCAGAGAGACAATGTATAAGAGTTCACCATGCTGTTCGTGAGATGGCAGTATATATTGGCGAGGAGGAGGAGAATTGTTTATTGAAGGCACATCAAGGGCTGCAAAACTTCCCAACAATATTCCACAATGAGGATTGCAAAAGGATCTCAGTTTTCCGAAATGATATTCAAAGTCTCCCTGCCGAGTTCACATGTCCAAAACTGGTGAGTCTCATGTTATCTCTTGATGATTCAATTGAAGAGGTTCCACCAGGATTTCTATTCAGTCTGACGTCTCTGAAGGTTCTCCATCTGCAGTCGAGCAGTATAAGATCAATCCCATCGTCAGTGGGGCAACTGAAACATCTTGCGTTTCTCAGTTTACGAAGAGTCAATAATATCAGTGATTTGCCGGAAGAGATAGGTAATCTTTCTTCCCTTCAATTTTTGGATCTGGAAGATTGTTCCAGCCTACAATCATTGCCGGCTAAGATCGGTGAGCTTACAAATCTCAAGCATCTTACTTTAAACGGCTGTGGGCAGTTAAAGGTGATTCCACATGAAATCTCCCAACTGACTTCATTAACCACACTGGACGCATGGAGAGTTGAATTAAGTGTGGAAGCAGAATCAGAAGCAAGTATTTGGAGATTGAAGGGTTTGAGCAATCTGGCGATGCTGAGAATAAGGGCAGGATCATCAGGAATAGAAGAGGGCAGAATAAGGGTAGGATCATCAGGAATAGAAGAGGGCATAAGGGGGACATGGCTGGACATGAGGCACTTACACTTGTGGTCTCCTTATCTTCCGCTTCCGCAGGACGTGAAGAAGATGAGTAAGCTTCAGCTTTTTGCAATGGAGAGGTACAGATGGTCAAGTCTGCCAGATTACATTTGCAAGTTCCAACATCTACAAGCCATACAATTGGAGATCTGCTTGGAGCTACGGGAGCTCTCACCGTTGGAACGGGTGCCAAACCTGAAGGCTCTACGGTTGGGTTGTTGCGTTGGTTTGGAAGAGTTGGGAATAGGGAATTCTGGCGGATTCTTAATGTTAGAGATATTGGTTCTCGACTACTTACTAAATTTAGAAAGCATTGGGGGAGCATCAAATAATGGTGTATGGAATGAAAGTACACTACCCAGACTGAGAATGTTGGGTATAAAAAGATGTCCAATGTTGAAGAGATTTCCCAGGGGGATGGACAAGTTACCCAATTTAACTACAATATTTGCCAGCCCAGAGTGGTGGCATCAAATAATTTGGGAAGATGGTGACACAGAAATACGCCTTCAAAGATTGTATAAAGAATGGTAACTGTAATTTTGGAGGCATTGATGGGCGACAGTCATCAATACATAAACTCTGTAACGAGGTCTGCAGGCATTATGAAAATGTTCTTTAATTTAGAATTAAATACCCTCGCAAATGTAATACACACCTTTAATTGTATCAAAGATATATCATTTTCGAATAGGCTCTCTCTTTCTTAGTTTTTCTATACCAGCTGTACTCTTTATTATTTGTTTCTATATGAGCTCTTTGTACTTTTTATTATTTATCATTGTAATTCTGGTAATTTATATAATTTTATGTAAAATATCTTTAGTTTTATATAATTTTATGTAAAATATTCTTAGTTTTGAAGATATATCATTTTTAAGAGGTTTTATCTTTCTTAGTTTTTTTAATACGAGCTCTATGTACGCTTTATTATTTGTTTCTTTTGTATTTTTTGTTCTTAGTTTTTTCTATGCAAAGTCTCTGTACTCTTTATTATTGGTATCTATACGAGCTCTTAGTACATTTTATTATTTGTCGTTGTAATATATAATTTTATGTAAAATAGATTTTTTATAATTATTTTATATTAAAATTATTTGAGGAAAGATATTTAATTTTAAAATAATAATAATAATAAAATTTATAATTTGTTTAATTAAATTTTAATTTTTTATTTAAAAAAATATTTTAAGATAAAAATAAAAATGATGGTGCTTTTTTTCAATCTATCACATTTCATTTTTCAAATTAGCTCAGAGCTCAACAATCAAATTAGTAATGCAAAATGCATTTTCATAATTTAAACGCATTTACATTAAAGTAATTATTATTTTTTTCATAAGTTATTTGTCATATTCAGTGTTATATAATTTTTTAATCAAAAAATTTTAAACATCTTTAATGTAAATTTGATTGTTTAAAGACAAGCTTAAGAGATTATGTAAACTTATCAATTTAATGGCCCAATCCAATATTTTTTGCATTCTACTACCAAGTATACCTTAAACTTAGGGTTGGAAGATGTCCATTTTAAAATTTAAAAAAAAAATTGTTTAAATAAAAAAAATTGGGATGTAAGATTGAAGCCATATGAGGAGATGGTGTCGCTAGGGTTTGCGAAGGTCGGTGGGGTGCCAAAATAGAGGATCTTGGCGGTTGTCACTGAGAGGTGCCAGGCGTTCGCAGGATGGGGCTTCCTTGTTGGATAGGGACAGCTGTAGAACCACAAAGAGAAGTTAAATGAGTTAAAACCCTCAAACCTGTTCAGAAATGGGAAGAGGGCAGTGGAAAACCCATAATGCCAAGATAGCAACCTTTTGTGTCAAATAGTGGGGTTCTTTTTTTCCCGCAAATCAAGGCTTCCGAATTTGAGTTGTTCGACAGTCTGACCACTAGTTACGTAGGCATTCTCTGGTTCCTGAAGATGAGGTTGCTCGATACTTGCTTTAGGATCCTCATTTTCAGTCGGTGCGACTATTGGTGATTGGGCTCGACCTGCTGGACCATTATTCACTCAGGAACCAACGATTTTCACCTTCATCAGTGCAGGTTTTCTACCATCGCCCCTCTTGGTGCAGTGGTGATCAGGGGTTCAGTGTAAAAGCTCAAAAATGAAAGTGCTCGAAATTGAATGGAAATTGAATGACAATGAAGTGTGCGTTGCCAGGAATCCAGCGCAATTCATTTTTTCAAAAACGGAATCACGATGAAGAAGATGAAGCATGTTGTTCGTTTTCCAAAAGAGCTAAAAAATTTGCAGAACAAGACAGAATGGTGACATGGCAACCCAATCAGCAGAACAGGAATATTCTGGGAATAATCTTCAATTTTGTCCAATGACACTATGAATAGTGTCACTACAAGATTCACCAACTAGTTTTGAAGGTGAAATTATTTTATATTTGCTCCTAAGGTCGAATTTGATTTTTTTTTATATATGGGGATAGTCCAACCATGGGCTAACACGTGGTGCATTCAGATGCCACCACGTGCCCCCTCTGGTGGACCCAAGTTTCGAAGATTGGTCGAATTTCATTATAGTTATATGGTCGAATTGCATTTTATATGCCAATGTTCGCATTGTATTACAAAGGAAGGTGGGAAACCATACATTATGGTTCAAATTCCATACAAATCAAACTCCAAATTTTTATTAATCCTAAGGTTGGATTGGGGTCGGATATGGTATATTATATATTGTGAAAATTCATATTATAACCAAAGTCTGAATGTGTATCAAAGGTCAAAGTTTTTGCATATATATATTGGTGGAAAAAATTTATGTACAGATTGGGTGAAGGTCGGGGCTTGACCCCACGACCTCCCCCACAACAACGCACCGGCTTACAACTAGCCCACACCATTAGTCCTTGTTATGTATAGGTCACGAGTGATATTTGAAGTCAATGGTTCACATAGGCGAGGGTATGGAGGGGGCCAACTCCCACCCCACAAGACTTTGTGATATAACCAGAGCAATGGAGTTTCATAAGCGAGCAGATTAAATATTAATATGGGTTTATTAACCCATAATCCATTATCTAAGCCCTATTACATATATGTTAATCCGGATTATTGTAAAATCGTGCTTATAGCGCTAATCCATGCTTATTGGAAGTTTATCTAGATTATAAATTAATTAAACTACAGTTATGTTGGCCGAATTTTTGGCGGAGCCACCAAATTCGAAGCCGCCCCCAAATTTGGCGGCCTTAACTAGAGTCTTCTCCAGTTTTGGAGGCAATTTACTAGGGAAATGGTTTTGGCCATATCTTTAGCAAAATTCGACCAAATTGAGAGCAAGAAGAGTCATTTCTGAATTATTTGGACATTCTGGACACATTGAAGTAGGTTTCAGCAGTAGTAGGTGAATGTAAAATACATTTTTTTCACATTTGAGCTAATATCGAGGCCCAAGCCATGGAAGCTGGACCAAGGAGATGTAGCCCAGGAGGGGTGAATTCCTTCTTCAAAACACTGTGTTAATGGATCAATTGTGATGGTTTGTTGTACTTGTTATTGTTTTTGTTCAGCATTTGTTTTTCATGCTTTATGCTCTTGAATTTAACTTAAAACTTAGCTCATTTACCTGTTTGACACTCATAAACACCAAGGAAACCTATTCACATAAAGCATAAGATCAACAAAATAATTATAAATCTGAAGATGAAATTAGAACAGCAAAACTAACATTCAAATTCAAATCAAGTTAGTATCAGAGCAAGGGTTGCAAAGGTTGTTTTCTTGATTTTCTTGGGTTTTCTGCAAGTATGGTTTTAATGGTTGCAAATTTGTGATGCTTACAAGGTTAATGTTGTAGAGAGGAGAAGGGAAACTATTGGGTGCAAGTCTTGAGATTAGGACCAGAAGAAGGAGAGCCACAAGAGAACCATATCCACCCAAATTTTCACTCACAGTTGCACTTGAAACACCTCAAGTTTTAGCTCAAGAAGCTGAGATTGAGGAAGTGCAAGTTGCACACGAAGCTGATATTGAAGAGGTAAAAGTTGCATCAAAAGCTAAGCTTGAATCCATATCCATCATGTCAGATTTTGGAGAGAATGATGGGCTTTCAGAAGAGGAAGCATACAAGAAGGATTTCTATGAACTAACTGAAAGGTTTAGGATCCTCTTTGAAGAGAAGGACACCGGGATGGTTGGAGAGAATTATAAGTCTCCACATGGAGAGGGAACCTCAAAAGGAAAGAAGGATGAAGAGAAGGATTCAAAGGGAAGTGGAGGAAAGTCTCCTCCATCTCCACCATCTTCATCATCATCGTAATCTTCTCCATCAGCATCATCTTCCACTTCCACCACAAAAACCACCGATGCTCACTCAAAGGCCACAAAAGGAAAAACACCCTTACTCAAACTTGATGTCAAATTTGAGATTCCAATGTATAATGACGAGGTAAATGTAGACAGGCTTGATAATTGGATTCGTCAATTGGAGGTGTATTGCAGAATTCATAACCTTCATGAAGATGACATAAAGATTCAATTAGCTTCTTAGAGGATGCAATGATCAACACTTGTATGGTGGGAAGCAAGGACTCAAGAAGAGATTAAAAACTATGGTAAGATCTCTATGTCTTGGTCAAGTTTTATTGCTACCATTAAAAGGAAATTCTATCCATTAGCTTACATGCAAAAGGCCATTATGGACTGGAAAATTTTTAGACAATTGAAAGGGAAAAGTGTGCAAGATTATACTCATGAATTTTAGGCGAAGAGCTCTTATTTTAGGTATTAACTTTTATTCTTAAGAAACTTTGTTAAAATACATTGGGGGTTTGCACAGTTACCTTAGGCAAACTATTCTCATGTTCAATCCCACAAACATAAATGAGGTTTGTGTTCAAGCCACACATTTATAAGCAAGAGGGAAACCAAACATAGATTAAAAAAGTGATAGTGAGGGTAAAGGAAAGGGCGAGTTTTATGGAAGAGGAAAGAGAAATAGCTTTGTAAAAGGAAAGAAAGAGAAACTCACATGTAAACTTTGTTTGAATAATGGGCATGATGAAGACCACTATTTGCAACGTCATCCAGAGTTGAAGCCAAACAAACTGAAAGCCAAAGAAAAGGGGAAAATTGTTGCTATAATTGAACATGAATTAGATTAAAATTCAGGATTTGAAACAAATATTACAGCCATGGGTTTGAAAGGTAAGCATATAGCAAGCACTATTTCTTCAAATTGTTCCAACGTCACTCAAGATGAAGATACAAGAATTTAACTTTTCCATATTAGGGTCGTCTCTAAACATACCAAGATAGATACACTTTTTGATAGTGGGTCAAATTGAGCTAATCTAAGTTTTGAAGAAATGGTTAAGCAGCTAAACCTTGAAATTGTTAGACATCCAGGACCTTATCCTTTAGGGTGGAGATGCATGAATGAAAACTTGCAGGTTACAAGGAAGTGCATACTAAGATTTGCCATCAATTCAAACTTTCTTAATGAAGTTGAACTTGAAGTGGTGTCCCTTGAGATATCAGGTATTGTTTTGGGAAGTCCTTATATTTATGATATGAAAGAAATATTTCATCTCCATGAGAATAAGTATCGCTTGTTTAAATATGGAATTGAGTACATAGTTAGAGTGCATAAGAAGAAGACAATTTTGTCTCTTATACATGCAGGAGAAATGAAGAGGATAGTGAATGCAAGTCAGAATTTGACATTGTTAATGATCAAACATAAAGATGTTTTGAATCAAACCTTTCAAAAATATGCATCGAATGAAAAATTTGATTTCATTAAGGCTAATTATGCTTGTAATGAGATTTTTCAGGACTCTAACAGGTTGCCTTTGAAATGAAGTGAACAAGATGTACAAAATTTGCAGTAGTCAACATCAGTGTTGAGAAGTGTTGGAAACAAGATGCCGATGCAAGAGAGTGCAAAGGTCAAAGAGAAAGTGACAAAGCAGTTTGACAAGGAAGGCATGGGTTCCACAAATTATTGTTTTTGGTTTCCAAAGGGTACATGGCAATGACAAAGATACTTGGTCAAGAGTCAACACAAGTACAAAGAAAGATCAGTTTAGAATTGCCATGCTGATAGTGTGCAAGGTGAGACCATTTTTGAGTTTCCTTTAATTGATGACCAAGGTAGGAATAAGTGTGTTTCTGCAAGAATAGCTTGCTGCTCTGCAAATTCATGGAAATTGCAGCATGATAGTGTCAACAACAGCAAGAGAGGGTCGCAAGAGTCAAGGAAAATGTTAAGTTTTTGTGAAAAGCTCAATTTGATGAAAATGGGAAAATTTTATGGGATTGAGACTAGAAGGGTGAGGGAACTGTACCTTCATCCACATTATCAATAATCAAAGAGATTTTGGGGTCCAAAAGGCATCTAGTGGGGAGGAATGATCAAGTGCTTAGTGTAAAAGCTCAAAAATAAAAGTGCTCGAAATTGAATGGAAACTGAATGACAGCGAAGAGCTCGTTGCCAGGAATTCAACACAATTCATTTAGTCAAAAACAGAGTCCGGATTAAGAAGATAGAGCATGCTTCATTTTCCTAAACAACTAAAAAATTTGCAGAACGTTACAAAATGGTGACACGGCAGCCCAGTCAGCAAAACAAGAATATTCTGGGAATATTCTTTAGTTTTTCCCAATGACACTATGACAAGTGTCACAACAAGATTTGCCGGCTAGTTTTGAAGGTGAATTTTTTTATATTTTCTCCTAAGGTAGAATTTGATTTTTTTTTTATATATGGGGATACTCTAACCAAAGGATGAGATGTGGTGCAGCTAGGGGCCACCACGTGCCCCCTCTGGTGGACCTAGGGTTGGAAGATTGGTCGAATTTAATTATAGTTATATGGTCGAATTTCCTTTTATATGCCAAGGTCTGCATTGTATTACAAAGGAAGGTGGGAAACCATACATTATGGCTTGAATTCCATACAAATCAAACTCCAAATTTTTATTAATCCTAAGGTTGGATTGGGGTTGGATATGGTATATTATATATGGTGCAAATCCATATTATAACTAAAGTCCAAATGTGTATCAAAGTTCAAAGGTTTTACATATATATATATCAGTGGAAAAAGTTTATGTACATATTGGGTGGAGGTTGAGACTCGACCCCACTACCTCCCCCACAACAGTGCACTGGTTTACCACTAGCCCACATCAATATTCCTTGTTATGTATAGGCCGCGAGTGATACTTGAAGTTAATCGTTTGCATAGGCGAGGGTATGGAAGGGGTCAGCCCCAAGGGCCAACCCCCTCCCCATGGGACTTTGTGATATAACCAGGAGTGGTGGAGTTTCATAAGTGAGCGGATTAAATATTAATATGGGTTTATTAACCCATAATCCATGATCTAAGTGCTAATACATATGCTAATCCAAATTATTGTAAAACCATGTTTATGGCACTAATCCATGCTTATTTGCAGTTAATCCAGTTTATAAATTAATTAAACTGCATTTAATTTGGAAGAATTTTTGGCGGAGCCACCAAATTCAGAGTTGCCCCCAAATTTGAAAATTTAACTGAGTCTTCTATGTTGAGCAAGAAAAGGTATGAATTCACTATGTGTTTTCCCATTCTTTTACTTTAAACATAATTCTTTTTACTTTAGAAAGATGACTTATTACAAGAATTGTTGTAGAATTGTGAAGATTTATGTTTATTGTACAGTGTGACTAAGAATTGCCTTTTATTGCTAAAAACAGGAATTAGGCGAGGTGAACAGCTATATCAGAGGCGAGGCTAAAGTAAATACAACTACTGTTCCTCCAGCGTTAGACCAAATCCTTCCAAAGACAAGGAAATCCGAACGCATCGCTAAGAAAAGGCAGGGGACAGCTTGGCTTCGGTCAAAGGAAATCAAGTGACAGCTAAAGAAAGAAGGGAAGCTATTCAAACCTCATCTCCTTCCTTGTCTTGTCCGTCGGAGTTTGTTATATAAGGCAACGCCTTTAGTGATTGTAGAAGTCAGATCATTTGATTCAAAACATTCCTTTTGTAATATTACATTTTATTGACTCTCAGGTTTAGAGAGCGATCTCTTTAATACTTTTATGCTCGATTAATACAAAGGCGTGTTTCATTTCATCTTTCAATCTCTGAAGTAACCCAGCAGCATTTCACTGGTGCTAAGGGCCCGGCCTTGGTGGAATTGCTCTGTTGTTTGTATTTCTATCCTTTGATTATTGTCATGTGATAATTACATTTAGATTCATTACGATTAAAAAGTTATTTGATTGTTGTTGAATTGAGTATTGGATTGCTGTGTGCGCTAATGAATTGCATTGCTATTTTATTTTAGCAGGGATCGTGTTACTTTCTTTTTCATCTTGCTATCTCTTATAAAGCTTTGTTGTTCTATACTTAACTCTGTTTGTTGTTCCATTGGATTATGGTTCATTTTGATTGACTATTTCATAGTGTTGGCTGTCGACAAGGTTGGAGTTTAGGAAGACTTGTTCTCTGATTTTGTTAAGTTCGCGTTTGCTGTTCAATTGATGTTTGTTGTTCAATTACTGTTTTCTTTTCATTTCTAATTTGTTAGGTTTAGATCTACAGAGAGATTGTTTACAGTTGCTGTGTACACATAGGAATTACGAATTGTTGTTCCTTTCCAATTCTTGTTATTAGAATAAGTTCTTCTTAGTTATTTTCATCAGCAAGTAGTTCAAGTTCGATTTCACTTTGATTAATTAAAGAGTAGGACTGTCAACTGTAGAAAACATTGGTTACTATTTCCAAGTTCCCAGATTGATTGCCTTCTCTCAGTGTGATTTTAGTTGCATTGATTTCTAAGGGAATGAGTTATTGCTACTGTATCCCTGATTGATGCTTTGCAGAGTGAGTAGTTAATATTTCAGAGTATTTCCATTCATGTTACTGTAATTAGATTTCTTTACAAGCATCCGTTTACTCTTGTATCTAGAATATTGTACTACATCTTTCATAACATTACTCTTAGCTAAATTGCAGCCTCAAATAGAGTACACTCTTGAAATAAAAAGTCGCTCCCAGATTGATAATTAATGTAGGATAATTAGGTTTTAAAAAGGTACCTTTTATGCCTCAACATTTTGGCACCATTGCCAGGAAAAGTGTATGCCATTTCAAAGGAGTGATGCAAAATTGATTTTCTTCTACTCGTGAAGAATTGGGTATTAAAGACAGAAGGTAAGAACCTGCTCATCGGGCAAGAAACATACTTGCTCACAGCTTACTTCACAGCAGAATTAGGTAAAGTTATTTCTTTAGGTAGGAATGAAGGCTTGTTTTCTTGAATGAATAAACTAGCTAAACAAAAAAAAATTCCTCCTAAACCTGAAAAACCTAAAGGACCGGTGACCCTTGGGCGAACAACTTTCATTGACGAAATCCTTAAAAATACTGAATCTCAGCCATCAGTAGGACCTAGGAGAGTTATCTCTAGAAAACCTACTAGTTCCCTTCAGGCCTCAGAATCACCATCTGAAGCCTTTGCTGAGATACATAGTCAAACAGTGGGAATTGAGCAAGATTCCCAAGAAATTGAGAATCCCTGCCTAATTTATCCACAGGAAGGGAAATCTAGTAATCTCCGTGAAGGAGAAGGGGAAATAGGAGAAGCATAAGAGCCAAAATCCCCTCTTGAAATAGTCCAAATAGTAAGTAGACCAGATCAAGGAAGTGATGTCAAGGTCATTCCTCCTCCTTCCAGTCATCCTAGGAATTCCCTTGAGATCCCAGAAGGATATTGGCACATCTTTGACCAAATGGCCCAGAACCAAAACCAGAACCAGCAAACACCCCAGCAAACTTCCACACTACAATATCCTATAGTAGATACGGCAGTTAATGCACCTATGAAAGCCATTTCACTTCAACATATTCCAACAATTCATGGCTTGACATCGGAAGATCCAGATGCATTTCTGTTCGAATTCGATGTGTTATGTAGGGGATATGACTATACCACCGATCCCCAAAAATGAAAACTATTTCCTTCCACATTAAAAGGAGCAGCCTTACGATGGTTTATGGGGCTAGGTGGGGGTGTCATAACTGATTGGGATCAGATGAAAGCTACATTTTTAAAGAAATATCAAGATTATTGCAGGTCTTGGGAACTAAAAGATGAAATATTCCAAATGACAGCAAAATCGAATGAAACCCTGGAAGAATATGTGGAACGGTTTCAATACAATCTTCAAAGATCTCCTTATGCATCCTTACCCTTACCTGATAATGTGCTGAAAACTACATTAATTAGGGGAATGAAAGGTCAATGGGTTGAAACATTGAATATTAAGGGAAAATGTGAGATATATCAGGAAAACTATGCTAACATCATTGATTTGTGTATCAGGAGTTCGAGGGGCAATACAAGGCTAAAATCAGCAGAGCGTGACATGATCACAAGGGACAATAAGACCTCCAATGAAGGTGTAACTCATGCAGAGATTGGCAACCTACTGGAAGATTTTAAAATAGATATTCTAGGGACTCTAACAACGCAGTTCAACATTATGCAAGCCAAACAAAAGCAAGCAGAAGCAGAGCAAAATTTGGCAATATTCTGTCCTAGATGCAGGAAGAAACACAGCCACAAAGAGTGCCCGCTGGATGTAATCAAAGTTTGTGCCATTTTCACGAATTATCACCCCACAGAAGGATGTCCCTCACTTCCTGGCCTAAAGGCAGTCTATAAGGAGGCAGAAGAAGAATCAGAAGTGGTATGTCTGCTTAATCAGCATCGACAATGGCAGCCACGACAATCAGGTATGCCAACTGATCCATTTTCTTCTTTTCAGCCTCCTCAATATAATGCTCAGCAATATAATGGAATGTGGAATAATCAACCACCTTTCCTCAATTGGTCACAACAACCATTCCTTACATCATCATGGCCAAATCAAACAAATCAAACTAATTGGCCAAATTTTCCTTTCTGCCCACCGTTTTGGCAAAACAATGCTTATCCAACACAATGGTCCCCCTCTACTTCACAGAGTCAGGCTTGGCAGTCAAATTGGAAAAGACCTACAAATCAGCCAGCTGGAACAATTCCTCTCTCTAAACCTACACTGCCAGCTCCCTATACAAACCCCCAGACCAACTTAAGACCACAACTCCCAGCCCAACCCAACCCAAACCCAAACAATAGGCCAGTTCAGTCTGTCCAAATAAGGGAACCACCAGAATTAGAAACTGAACTGAGGGAGTGTAATGACCTTCAATTAAGGTCTGGGCGTATAGTAGAAACAGAGAGAGACAAAAATGTTCATATTGAAGATCCGTTACCTGTAGAACAAACATTGCAAAAAGAGAAAGAGGTTCAACAACAAAATCAACAACAAGCAACAACCTCTTCTCCACCATTCCTAGAATGGTTAATCATGCCTCGCCCATTAGAACATCCTGATTTTGATCTTCTGGGATAATTGAAAATTTTGTTTATAAAAATCCCTCTCCTCCAAGCTATCCAAGACATCCCTATTTATGCAAAAACCATTAAGGAACTGTGTATAAAGAAGCCAAAGAGGAGAACAACCACCAACCCAACTGTCCAAATAGTCTGTACTTTATCTGAATTATTATCAGGAATGGAAACACCTGTAAAATATGAAGACCCAGGAAATCCTATAGTGACGTTGCAAATCAATGGGAAATTGTTCCCAAATGCCTTAATTGATTTGGGGGCTGCAATCAATATTTTAACAACCACCACCTGTCAAAAACTTGGCATTACATCACTGGAACCAACAACAACCTTATTGGAATTGGCCGACCGATCGGTAGTCAAACTAGAGGGTACACTACAAGATGTAATGGTATCTGTAGATTCCTGGGAATACCCTGCTGACTTCCTGGTTATCAACCCAAAGAACCGGCTAGATGGACACCCGTTAATCCTAGGTAGACCTTGGTTGGCAACTGTTGATGCTTATATTGGATGCCGACAAGGCAACATGAAAATAACAAGGGGAAACTATGTCAAGAATTTAGCTTTATATCCCCCAGCCCAACCAAGCCTATCAATAATCAAAACAAGAAAGCAACCTGTATCATATCTTATGGAAAATATGAGATCACCTCTAACTGTAGAAGATGCCCTTGATTTTAAAGACCAAACAGAGGATGATATCATTAATAGTTTTATTAATAAACCACAAATCAGATCCCATCTACAATGTCGCATGATCAAGGCAGCATTTGATAACAAAGAAGGAGAATATCCTCTGAAAGACATCCTTGATCAAATAATACCCACTACTTTGGTGTAAAATAGTAAAATTGTAGAAATTGAGCCAGGAAAAACTCTAAACATTAACAAAAATTTGACTGCTAAACAAGAAGAAAAGTTGTTCCAATTACTACGGAAATACAAAGCAACATTTGCATCGGATTATCCAGACATGAAGGGAATTGACCCCCAATTATGCACACACCACATTTATACCGAAAAAGATGCGAGACCCATTCGCCAACCCCAAAGAAGATTAAACCCTCACCTTAAAGATATTGTGAAAGCTGAATTATAAAAACTATTGGATGTCAATTTCATTTACCCAATATCTGATAGCAAGTGGGTCTCTCCGTTAGTAGTGGTACCAAAGAAGAACGGGAAGTGGAGAATATGTGTAGATTACCGAGAACTCAACAAGGCAACCCAGAAAGACCAGTTTCCCCTTCCTTTCATTGACCAGGTATTAGACACATTGGCAAGAAATAAATTCTTTTCTTTCCTTGATGGCTTCAGTGGGTACAATCAAATCCAAATTGCCTGTGAAGACCAAGACAAAACTACTTTTACCTATCCTTGGGGAACATTTACCTACTGAGTCTTACCTTTTGGCCTATGCAATGCCCCTGCTACATTTCAAAGGGCCATTCTCAGCATCTTTTCAAATTTAATAAATGAAGGGCTCGAAGTATATATGGATGACTTCACACCTTACGGAGATGATTTTGAGCCAGCATTAGAAAATTTAGAAAAGGTGTTGCAAAGATGTATTAACACTAGGCTTTGTTTAAGCCATGAAAAGTGTCATATGATGATGACCGAAGGACTTATCTTAGGACATTATATTTCAACAGCTGGAATTCAGGTGGATCCAGCCAAAATTCAGATAATTTTGTTAATACCCACACCCACCACACAAACAGAGGTACGTAGCTTTCTTGGATTTTCTGGCTATTATAGGAGATTTATAGAACATTGTTCTCAAATAGCTACACATTTATATGCACTAACAGGAAATGTTGATTTTATTTGGATAGATAAATGTGACAATGCCTTCAACGATCTGAAAAAGCTTGTATCAACAGCCCCAGTGCTGAGGGGCCCAAATTGGAATTTTCCATTCCAAATTTCACCTGATGCCTCAGACACAGCGATTGGAGCAGTGCTTGGGCAGGAGGAAGATAAAAAACCATATGCAATCTATTATATCAACAAAAATATATCTCCTGCTAAACTAAATTATACTGTGACTGAGAAGAAATTTCTAGCTGTAGTACATGCTGTAAATAAGTTTAGACATTATATAACTGGGTATCCTGTAGTTCTATATACTGATCACTCTGCCATTAAATATTTAGCAAATAAACCTGTTACAAATGGAAGAGTGACAAGATGGTTGATTTTATTGTAGGAATTCGACATTACAATCAAAGATCGACCTGGAAAAGAGAACCTTGTAGCTGATTTTCTGTCAAGAATGCCAAAGCCAACAGATGCAGCAGCAGTAGAAGACCACTTCCCAGATGAACATTTGTTTGATGTTACTATTAGAACCCCATGGTATGCTGATATATAAAATTATTTGGCAATAGGTAAATTACCTAAACATCTAACCCTTAATGAACGAAAGCAGATAATACAGCGTAGTACCCGATTCTCTTGGATTGGGGGCTACCTATTTCATACAGGGTCAGATATCAAAATTAGGAGATGTGTCCGGGAGGATGAAGTATTTGATATTTTGAAAGCATGCCATGACGGGCCATGTGGCAGACATTTTGTAGATCATAGAACCGCCCATAAGGTTTTACGAACAGGATATTATTGGCCTACCATTTTTAAAGATGCCAAAAAATTTGTGCAGGCCTGTGATAGCTGCCAAAGGGCAGGTCGCCCTGGACATTCCGACGAAATGCCTTTGAACCCACAACTAGTAATTGAGCCATTTGAATGCTAGGCACTCGATTTTGTTGGCCCTATTAGCCCCCCATCAAACCAAAAAACATACATCCTAGTTGCAACCGAGTATGTCACTAAATGGGTTGAAGCAGAGGCACTTTCAAAAGCTACAGAGGACTCTGTAATACAATTCTTTTTCCAAATCTTTGTGTGATATGGCCTCCCAAGGGACATAATCACAGATGGATGACCATAGTTTTTAGGCAATAAACTCGCCGAAACATTACAAAATTACCACATTCAGCACAAGATTACAACCCCATACCACCCACAGGCAAACGACCAAGTAGAGAGAACGAATAAAGTGATCGAGTCCATATTGACAAAAATTGTTGACTCACACAGACGTGACTAGGCCTACAGATTGCCAGAAGCCTTGTGGGCGTACTGAACAACATGGAGGGCTACTATGGGATATTCACCATATCAATTGTTATTTGGAAAAGAGCCCATCTTTCCAATAGAGTTTGAAATTCAGACACTAAGAACAACCCAAAAGGTGGGTCTAGATTTAAATGAAGCCCAGGCCAAAAGATTGCAACAAATTAATGAGTTAGATGAAATTAGGCTCTCTGCTCTTCAGCACACTGAGTTAATTCAACAACAGAGAGAAAAATGTCACGACACCCTCATCAAAGAAAAGATCTTCCATGAAGGAGATTGGGCACTCCTATATGACTCCAGGTTTTAGGATTTTCCAGGGAAACTCTAGACACGATGGCTTGGACCCTACAAGATACAAAAAGTGCATGATAATGGCACCATTACATTAACCACCATTGATGGATCGGGACATTCCTTCAAAGTAAATGGTCATCGAGTACGACTGTACCATAAACCACTTACTCAAGAATCCTTCTACCAACAATTACAGGAAGATTCTACCATGCAAATTTTGGCTGAAGGGGATAACTCCTCCTCGGCACCCATTCATTAAATCATTTCTTTCCTTTGAAATTTGTACATAAAGATTTTTCATTTATTTTTTTTTGTTTGTTTTATGGAATTCTGTTTCTTCAAACTCTGTTTATTTCACTTATTTTGAATTTTTGTTGTTCCTTTCGAAAGGACCAACAGCTTTTCTGAGAGTGTTTTCGTTGTTCCTTTTGAAAGGAACAACAGTTGTGCTGTTTATTTTCACTGTTTCGCAGATTGTTTTTGCTATTCCTTTCCAGAGGAACAACATTTCCGCAGATTGTTTCTGTTGTTCCTTTCCAAAGGAACAACACCTTTTTGAGTGTGTTATTTTTCTTGTTTTAGATCAGCATTTTGAGGATTTATGATGACTCTTCTAAAGGAAAACATACTATTTATACAAAATCACACAAATTAAAGCTTACTGGAATCAACAAATCAAGAGAAATTGTCATTTTTTTAAGAAATTGTTTGGTAATGATAAGAAAAAGGAAAAAGGACATAATCAATAATATGACTTTGCTATCTTACTATCACTAGAATTAATATGATCAATTATCCTTATCATGTTGGTTCTTCCCCAAATCTTTATAACTTTCTTTGATTTTAAGTTATTGAATAGGAATAAGGGAATATTCTTTTCTATTGAGATGTTCATACTTCTTCCACCATCCCTACTCTTAAGGAGTGTTGAGCCATCCTTTATATATAAGTAGGAAAGTGCTATATGGAAAAGAAGAAAAAAATATTTATATATTTCACTAACAATCTTATGATATGGCAGATGGAGGATAGGGGGTCTCATCAAGAGCCAGCCTACCATGATCATAAGGAAGCAATTGAAGTGGCATTCCCATCTTGGCCACCACACTAGGGATATGGTCCAATGGACAATTGAAAAAACTAAGAAGTCCTTGGAACAGGAGGTGTCATCACGAGCCGACCTGCCCACTTTTCACTTCTTCCCGGTGAATGGCATTGTGATTTATCTGGTACCCAAGCCAGCACAATGGCCTCCGTTATGACATTAAACAACATTTCCCTATGCATAAATAAAGGGAAATGGTTCCAAGGGCGAGAAAGCAACTTTGTCAAGGTTATGAACACCTGTGGGCAACAGAGCTCTGCTGATGGTATTGGAGTCACATTTCTACAAATCAATAGTAATATTAAACCCTTTTTCCTATATCTCTATCTAAATATCAAATGAAAGTATGAATCTTAAACCCGTGATTTCAAACCTATTATACATGAAAATCATCATAAATCGATCACATTAGTTTGAGTGGGTAATAAGCGCATTAGTAATTGTGTTCAACTTAGCTATCCCCTTTCCTTATATTTAATCATTACAAACGTTTCTATATCTATTTACGATTTAATCACACGCATCGATTTCAGTAAATGCAATAATTTGATTGATTGTATCATAAGTATGCATGCTTTTTCCTATTGTACAACCACTGTGCAGTACTTTCCTCTCTTATTTGACGGTCGAGGACGACCTATCATTCTCCAGGGGGGGCGTGGATGCCTCTTAAACACTGCATGCAGATCAAATCCCTATATTTTTTTACCTGTACACGGATCAAATCCCTATATTCTAGGGAATAACAAAAACTTAATGATATTATTCCAATTCACTATGCTGTGCTGTTCCATTATATCAATGTGTGTTTGGAAAGAAGTAGCAGTGTGCAGAGAAGATGGGAGGTCGACCAATTCGTAGCGAGCTACAAGTGCTAGTTGTTTCTGATGCTGCACGAGAGATTTTGGAAAAATTGGGATGGATTACATACTTCACAAGGCTGCAACAACCCCATGAAATAGTGGCTACCGAGTTTTTACAGAATTTGCAGGAAGGATACTCCATGGTTAGAGGAAGACAGATAGCTGTAACAGATAAAATGATTGCAGAGGTTCTGGTCTACCAGTGCAAGGAACCATATGGACTCAGAAGAAGGCCAGGCTTCAAGAAGCCATGAATATTTTCCAGGATGACGGACAGACATTGGTCGTCAAAGGCAAAGGAGTTCAACCGACATCATTGGGAGAACCATGGACGGAATTGGCAAAGACAGTGCAGGCCTATATAACATGCGATGGAAGGAAAAACGTGGTAAGACCTCGCCACCTTAAGTTATTGGATGTATTAAAGCAAAAATGTACTGTAAATTTGCCTGCATTTTTAAATTCCTTACTACATGATGTTGCCCGTAGTATAAGAAAAGCTCGGCACACAGACATGGTGGTAAGCCACCATTGCCTAATCAATTTAATAGTAATTCATAGTCTTTCCCAACAACAGACCAGTTGGGAAGAGTTGATATTTTCTATTGATGGAGGATTAGCTTTACCTACCCCAAAACAAAAGAGAATGACTAGCTCGGTAGCCGAGCCATCAAATCGTAGACAGTCCTCCCGTTCAAAAAGAAGTACGGGAATGATAGAAGGCCTTCTAGGTAGCAGTATCAAACCCTTGAAATTTCTCAGCTTGGAGGATGAACAGCCTCCATAATTGGAAGGAGGGAGTCCCTGTACTGATGAGGATGAGGAAGAAATGAGTCACCACACCACTGGTGAGAAACAGACCAGCGCAGAAGAAGGAAATAATGAAGAAGAGGAAGGAAGCCCTCATACTAGTGTAGAGGGAGAAATTTGCTACTCTAATGAGGAAGAAGGTAGTTACCATACCTGCGAGGAGGACGAAGATAATCACAGTAGTGAAAGAGAAGGAACACAGCCTCCCGAAAACACTACTGCGCGTTCACCACGAAGCCTTCTGCAAGAAGACCAACTGGCCCAAAATTTGGCCAATATGAGTGATTATGTGCAGCCTCACAGCCCTCTGGACCTTAATATTGATATCAAACAATTGCAGGAGCACTCTGCTGCCAATAAAGAAACGGCTGAGGAAATGCTAGATGAAACAACAAACCCTAACGAAATGATAGAATCAGCTAGGGTTGCTTCCCCTGAGAAATATGGACAGGAAAAGAGGAACACTGAAGTAATGTCCCAAGCTGAAAGTTCTCAGGGGATTGCAGATTCAATTGAGGGTATAACCCCTGTAGAATTCAACCGAGGGCATATGAACATTGAAGAAGAACCCCAAGAAGAAAACAGAGAAGTGAGCCCAACAGAAGGCACGACTGATGAGGACCAAAACCCCATTGAGCAAGTAGGTCCACAAAAAGGAACAACCGTTCCATCAAGAAAAAGAAAGAAAATAACTGAGCTTGAAAAACTTTGGAGGGAATGAATGAAGCTTCAAATACTAGTGGAACAACTCAGGCAGACCATTAGGGTTCTTAGAATGAAACAAACGCCCAAACGAACCCTAAAGAAAAGAAGCATAGTCACCAAGCGAGCCTCGAAAAAGAGGAAAGTGGCCACTAAAATAAAGCCCCAAGTTGCAGAAACTATGGCTGAGTCTAATCATGAAGATATGGAACAACAGGCAACTTTTCTAAAAGCAGTTTTTCCAGAGGGAGCCACTTCAAGTGAAAATTTTCAAGCCAATAGTCATAATACTTTTAGTGACCCTACATTAGCCAGACTCTAAGAGGAGTTGGCACAAGCTTGACTGGAAAGGAAAAAACTAGAAGAAGACACTATCCCTAGAAGGAAATATCAGGAATTGCAGCAGTAGATGAAGATCATCCATGAAGCAGAGGCTGAAGCCCATGAGAAGTGTCGAAAGGCAGAGGAGAAGGCTGAAAAGGTAATGAATTAATTAAAATTAGCCCAAAATCGAATGGACACTCTCTACTCATTATACACAAATGTTTTAGCTTGTAGATGCCCTGCCAAGAATTATGCTTTATTTTTATTAGAAAGATATTTACAGCTAAATATTAAGGTAGTTAGGGCAGGAAATTATATAGAGTTAAAAACTATAGATGATTTTGTAACATGCTACAAACTCTATGGGGTAAAGGTACATCATCTCCTGTGTGAGTTCTATTTGCATAACCTCATATTGGAAAATGATAGTGAGACAAATCCTAGACCTTTTATGGGTAACATTCAATACCAAGCATTTATTTCCTTTGCTGTTAATCAGTTAAAATGGCTTAAAGCCTATAATTTTTTTCAAAGGTAGGAAAATGAATTATATTTGTGGGTTAGGAGTGAACCTAAGCACCCGTTACAATTATGGGCTAGGCAGAAGAATTTGATGACAAGAGAAGGTGTTATTCAAGCATTGGGGCCTGTCCATAAGGCAATTGTCTTGAATGGGATAGATTATTTCCTATCTATTAGAAACCAAGCTTACATAGCAACTAAGGTCCGATGGGGAATTTCCAATCGGAATGTTCAAAATAGAGAACCATTTAACTATAAAAACTTTGTATTAGCTACAGACCGCTTGGTTTCCTATAGCAACCTCATTTTGAGGGAAGGACCATTCTGGCTAGGGTGTAGGTTTCGAAGCCCCATTGCATGGTATCCTGCTATAGATTACAAAGCCATTTATGAGATACCCAAAGGACAGACAGGGTATGTCTTCGAAGCATTAGCTGTAATGCATGGTTTTAGGACTTTTGATGAAAAACCTTCTCCAGCTTATTCTTTAACTGCTTTGCATGTGAACTATGGTTTTCATGAGGACATGAAAAGGGTAAGCAGGGGGGTATGTTGAGCAGTGAAAAATGTATGAATTCACTATGTGTTTTCCCATTCTTTTACTTTAAACATAATTCTTTTTACTTTAGAAAGATGACTTATTACAAGAATTGTGGTAGAATTGTGAAGATTTATGTTTATTATAAAATGTGACTAAGAACTGCCTTTTATTTCTAAAAACAGGAATTAGGCAAGGTGAACAACTATATTAGAGGCGAGGCTAAAGTAAATACAACTGTTGTTCCTCTAGCGTTAGACCAAATCCTGCCAAAGACAAGGAAATCCGAACGCATCGCTAAGAAAAGGCAGGGGACAGCTAAGCTTCGGTAAAAGGAAATCAAGTGACAGCTAAAGAAAGAAGGAAATTGAATCCCTCAGGATCCTCCGATCCTGAGGGATCATTGTTCAAACCTCATCTCCTTCCTTGTCTTGTCCGTCAGAGTTTTTTATATAAGGAAACGCCTTTACTGATTGTAGGGGTCAGATCATTTGATTCAAAACATTCCTTTTGTAATAATACGTTTTATTGACTCTCGGGTTTAGAGAGTGATCTCTATAATACTTTTATGCTCGATTAATACAAAGGTGCATTTCATTTCATCTTTCAAGCTCTGAAGTAACCTAGCAGTGTTTCACTGGTGCTAAGGGCCCGGCCCTGGTGGAATTGCTCTGCTGTTTGTATTTCTATCCTTTGATTACTGTCGTGTGATAATTACATTTAGATTCATTACGATTACATAGTTATTTGATTGCTATTGAATTGAGTACTGGATTGCTGTGTGCGCTAATGAATTGCATTGCTATTTTATTTTATCAGGGATCGTGATTACTGTCTTATTCATCTTGCTATCTCTTATAAAGCTTAGTTATTTTCATCAGCAAGTAGTTCAATATCAGTTTCTCTTTGATTGATTGAAGAACGAGAATGTAAATTGTAGAGAACATTGGTTAATGCTTCCAAGTTCCTAGATTGATTACCTTGTCTGAGTGTGATTTCAGTTGCATTGATTTCTAAGGGAATGAGTTATTACTATTGTATCCCTGATTGATGTTTTGCAGAGTGAGTAGTTAAGATTTCAGAGTATTTCCATTTATGTTACTGTAATTATATTTCTTTACAAGCATCCATTTACTCTTGTATCTAGAATACTATACTACATCTTTCATAGCATTACTCTTAGCTAAAATGCAGTCTCAAACAGAGTACACTCTTGAAATAAAAAGTTTCTCCCGGATTGATAATTAATGTAGGATAATTAGGTGTTTAAAAGATACATTATGCATTTGAACATCAAGTTTTGGAGGCAATTTACTAGGAAAAATTGTTTTGGCCATATCTTTGGCAAAATTCGACCAAATTGAGAGCAATAACAGTCATTTATAAATAATTTGGAAATTATTGACACATTGAAGTAGGTTTTAGGAGCAGTAGGTGAATGTAAACAATTTTTTTTGCACATTTGAGATAATACAGAGGCCCAAGCCATGGAATCTGGACCAAGGAGATGTGGCCCAGGAGGGGTGATCTCTTTCATAAAAACACTATGTTAATGGATCAGTTATGATGGTTTGTTGTACTTGTTATTATTGATATTCAACATTTGTTTTTCATGATTTATGCTCTTGAATTTAACTTAAAGCTCAGCTCATTTACATGTTTTACACTCATAAAGACCAAGGAAACCTCTACACATAAAGCATACGATCAAAAAAATATTTATAAATTTGAAGATGAAATTATCACAACAAAACTAACATTCAAATTCATATTAATCAGGTATATAGTTGCTTGCGTTCACTGGTGTGCCCCTTGGCAGATGGGTCCTCGCCTTTCCCATGACTTTTCTCAGGAGACACCAACAAAGGCCACTCTCTCAGTCAGTTTGCCATGTTCTAGGTATGGGGCGGGGAGCTATCGGAGGCCCCCATTGCTTAGGCTTTGGATGGGGGCTCAATTTTGTTTCTATTTTGGTTTTAATATATGTAATCTAGGGTGTGTGTGGGCTATGGTTTCCAGCACTACCCATGGAGGCTCTATTTCATTATACACTTGGCACCTGCCCTGCCACCAAACCAAAGTGATTCCACCTTCATACGGGTCTCCAGAAGCAGAGAAAAATGTAGACAACATTGTGGAATTAGACTCTCTGAAACAAGTATCCCCATCCTGCTTTCAAATTTTTATTAGGACCCCTGTGGGGAAAATTATTTTACTATGGATACTCAATACAAAAAGTGTCCTTCACCTGAAACAAAAAATTATGGCACATATGGGATACCTTGTTCAAGTGCAATCCCTTTTCTATGGAGGCAGATCACTACAATACTGCTAGTAAAAGAAAGACCATTCCATTGATTCAGGTTCGACCATTACTCTCAATCTGTGTTTGAAGGGGGGTGTCATGGAACTGGGTAAAATAAAAGCAGTAGGGGGGAAAATGGGAAAAATATCCTCAAAACAAGAACATATTAATGGTGGTCCCTCTTACAAGAACATTCTTTAGGGGAAAAGCTCTGCAACAGTACCACTAGAACCAGTTGGAAACACCCTGAGGCCATATATTGTAGAACAAATGGGCAAAACACCAACTTTAAATATAGACAGCCCAGAAATATATGAACATTGCACTACATATGAGGCACAAGCGATAATATGCTGTTTTAATTGTTTTTGGCCCAAACCAAAGGAGCTCTTCCATTGGTTTTTCACAAACTGGACCACAAACTGTGAAATTCATCTCTGTTCCAAAGGGTTCATTATTGTTAAATTTCAATCCTAGGAGGACAGAGATATGTTTATCGAAGAAGGACTATGGTTCTGGGGATCTATGAGCCTTTTCATCACCCCATGGTTCCTGGATTTGGATGCAAACACTATGGCGGTTACTATAACGCCGGTATGGGTTAGGCTATACAATCTCCCCCTACACTTCTGGAATGTCCACATCCTTGAAGGTATTAGGAACATCATTGGGTGATACATAAAAATAGATATCCAATGATTAGAGGAGAGAATATACACTTTCACGTGCGTCTGTGTGGACGTAGATATTAGCAAACGTTTATCAGAAAACATATTGATGATTCACAAACAACAAAATTGGATGCAGCCCCAAGATTATGAAAACATTGCATTCAAATGCAGAATTTGTAGGCATACAGGACACCTACAAAACACCTATCGTAATGCCAAGAGATAAAACAAAAAAAATAAGAAGGTTGGGAAATAGACCAAAGGATGGCAATACCCCACTGGGCCCGAGGAGGATGTTGAAGAAGAAGAGGATGAGACCATTTCCATGGAAAACAATCAAACAACAAATGAACCTGAGGTACAAGGAAATTTTCCACAAGATCCTTTGGATCTACAAACTCCTCTGAAACAGAGTGGTATGAATTTAGAGGACACATAAAATTGTGGTATTAAAGAACATCTTACATCATATAATTCAGATTCAAACAAGGACATTGGCACACATGCAGCAAAAAATCAGATTGTCCTTATCTCCTCCACGCCATCACAAGGTGAATGACGTTGAGTTGAGAAGAAAAAAGGGAGGAAAGTGTGATCACTTATTTGTGGGGCTTTCTTTCATTCAGGTGGCCTGGTTATTTTGTGTTGTTTGGCTGTTCTTTTTTCTTTCTCAACTATTTTGTTGTGACTCATTTTTGTTGCTTGCATCAGGGTTTGTCCTGGACTACTTTTGGTTAGTGTGACCTGTTGCCATTTTTTAGGTGTTGAAAACATATGGAATGTTGCGGCATCTATGATGTAACTTTTTACTATTTATAAAAATTTTGAATTTTTTCTTGGAAAAAAATATGGAAGCCACATTAGTAGGAAGAAGACTAAAAAAATCATTTAAAAGTGAACAATGTAATTCGTAAATAAAATATTTTAATGCCTATGTTAAATGTTATATATATATATATATATATTACTTTATATAATATATACATATTTATTTTATATATTTAAAATATTTCAAGTAGTTTCACTAGTTTACATTCTCACTATTTTTAAGTATATTTTTTGGATCAATTTTGTTTGAAATCTAGTAAAGATTCGATGGAATTGAAAATTTAAGCTTGTGTATATATATATATATATATATATATATATATATATATATAAAGTAGTTTAAAGAATTGGTGGAATTGTGAATTTAAGTTGTCCAACTTACCCATCCAAGTGTTAGAGAAAATTTTCAAGAAGTCAAGTCCATTTATACATTCAAAAATGAAATATAAGTAATTAAAAACTACTCGTTAGGTGTGTGTGTGTGCATCTTAACAACATATCTATCAAGTGCTTGGAGGGACTAAATCTTTAAAGGTGCAAATTTTTGTTCCTAAGTTTTACACTCTAAAAGAGGTTTTCACCTCAATAGAGATTTGATTCCTCTTGGAACTTGCTAGATCTATAGTTAATATGGATCTATACTTGTTTGTGGCACAATTTATAGAAATATCCAATGTGCAAGTTAAATACAAATGATACATGATCTATCTAATGGATTAATAAAACTCAATGAAATACAAAATAATGCATGAAAGAGTACATTTGGAAAAATGTATCATATGTGTTACAAAAATGATTAATAATCATGGAATATGGGTATAAATAAAGGGGAAAACAATGTAGATGTAAAAACAAGTGTCATCACAAAATGTTAGTATGACCGAGAGTAAAAGTTTGTTTGTACCAAGATTTTAGAATAAGAGGAGAAGCTATATAACAATTAGAATTGTTAATTATTGTTGATTCTCCATAGATTAAACATTTTATATGAATATGAGTGACTAGAGAAACCCCAAGTATAATTGTCTTCCCCATCATTTAAAAATACTTTTCCATTGTTTATAATGGTAAAGGTAAAAAATGCTTTCAACTACATTCTTTGATTCTTTAGCCATGAGTGGTGTCACCATCATATATAATATTGGATGGATTAGGTCATAGGTACTTATCATTTACATGAGTTATGATTCTACATATTCCACCAATGCTTTACCATTTGTTATCCATAGTCGATGCCTCTTGTAAAACATATCTAACCAATACTTTTCTATTTTCCATCAAAATTGACATTCAAGAAAATTGTAATATCCTATAAACCCTGTACAAATTGGTATTTAAAATGGAAAGATAATTATTTATTTACCATGATTAGAATGCCTAAAGAAGATTAATATCAAGAACTCATTTGTAAATTATTTGGTAACTAATTCAATTCGATTCTCACCCTACTGGTTCTCTATAGTTAATACTGAGATGGATGAATTTTGAAGGGGAGACAAGATGTCACTTGAGCCCAACTTTCCCCCTCTTGCATATCACATGTAATGGCGATATAGTTGGCCATTGTAGAGCCACAACAAGGGAGAGTGAGGTTATTATAAATTGGATAAAAAACTTCAAAAAATAGCAGTCGCTTATCAACAAGAATGTGGATATCGTGGCCATTAATGTAGGGTGTTGATTTCTTGTCAAGTTCTTCAATCATGGCCCTTGCGAGCAAATAACGTCAGCACCATGACATATTAGCTGCACTCCTATAATAGTCACTAATATTTATAAAAGTGTTGGAACGCATGAAAAATGCTTCATATTTGACCAACGCCTAAAATTTGACACTGAGGAGATTTGGGAATGAGTGGGAGGAGGGCCTTAGATCGTAAATTTGGCCTTAATTATTGAACTCATTAAGATGCTAGAAGATTTCACTCTGTCTGACAGGCGACGAAGGAAAGGATTATGTCATTGAAAAGATAAGTAGCTCTGTCAATCTTGGGAAAGGGATATGTGTTTATTTTGCACATAGAAAATAACTATCTTGCTTGAAAAAAAGAACATATTCATATGCGCAAAAACAATATTTGTTGCATTAGTTAGCATTATTTTTCTTAGAAAAGAGAAAATGTTTACATCTACAAAAAGAAATAGCTATTGAATTATCTTTTTTTAAAAGAGAAATATGTATTGCATGCACAAAATAGTGGTCATTATGATACATTTCTTGAAAAAGAAATATGCAATTTCATGCAAAAAAAAAAAAAAAAAAAAACTAAATGTGATATATTTATTGAAAAATAAATATGTGTTTGCATGCACAAAAATAGTAGCTAATTGTAATAGATTTTCTTGAAAAAGAAACATGCATTTTCATGCACAAAATGAAATAAATATGGTGTTATATTTCATGAAAGATTACATATGAATTCTTATGCATGAAATTATAACATTTAAAGCTATTTCTTGAAAGTTTGCATATGAATTGTGTGCATGAAGTGGTGAGAATCAATGTTGTTTTCTTAAAAAAATTTCATGTGAATCTCGTGTGCATACAAGGATAAGAACTCATGCTCATTTTCTTGAAAATATTATGTGTAGGTATGAAGAGAAGTAGTGGTTATTGTGTTAGATATCCTTGAGAATGAATGGGTGATCATATGTAGAAGAATAATAGCTATGGTGTTAGCTTCCTTTTGAAAAGAACATGTGTTTACATGTATCGGAAATTTTAGTTGTTCTGTTATTTATTTTGAGAAAAAAAATATGAATTTATATTCACAAAGAACATAGCTAATATGCTAGTTCCTTTAAAAGATGAGTAGTTATGGTGGTTGTTTTGTTGGAAAAACCAATGTTTCTTGTGCGGAGGAAATAATACCTAATGTGGTGTTTAACTTTAAAATATTTCTCTCTTCTTGTGTGAAGTGATGGTGATAACCATGAAAATTCTTTTAAATATTATTTTGTTCTTGAGGGTAGAAGTATAATGTAATTATTTATCTTTCTCATGATATATGTGATGCAGTGATAAGTGAGCATGCCTTGGTAATTTTTATGTATTTTACCTTATGCATGTGAGTTATGGATAAATAAACATGTGTCATAACCATCTACATGTAAATATAAACGAACATATTTTGGTACTTTTGTGCTTTTAGTTAATGCATAAAAGATTCATGTCTCCATATTGTGTATGCATTTTATTTATGCACATAAAAATATGTTTGAAGCATAACTAGCAAAGATTTATTATTTGGGTTTGATAAATATTTTATAGTTATGATGTGAGAATTTGTTGATGGTAGTAATTGCGGGAAAGGATTGTGGCTTATCCGAATAATGGGTTATTTTTAACATTATGGTAGGAAATGAACTAATAACCTATATAGATTGATGGATTGTTGAATTTAGGATAATCTAATGTAGGGAACAACTAGGTCACAAAGACACAATGTTCGAGGAACTGTGGGGTAAATGATACCATAACTTAAATGTAATAGCTTCTAGATAGTTATGTTGAATTTAAAATGACATTTCTTTATAAGGTTTTTAACAATGGTCAAGGGATAGACTCTCTTACAACCATTGAGTGAGGGGTGAATACCTCACGACAAGTTTAATAAAATAAATGTTTGTTGGTTTTTCCCTTCGAGGTTTCCAAGGTATATCGATCTCTATGATGTGTTTTCCTTTTATGGCATTATAATGATGTTTCTTTCTTACATGACGTAGACACTTATATCATCAAATATGTGATTAGATAGCCTCAATAAATGAATGACAATAATGATGTAAGATTACAATAGGGAGCTTTATGTTAGAATAGTGCAACAACAATTACAAAACATATTATTTCATTTCTAAAATTACTTTATGTAATGATGATGATGATATCTAATAGTCAGTTAAAAAATATGTATTAAGTGATTGAAAATATTACATACCAGTAATTCTGTAAAAAAAATCTAATCCTATTTATTTTTGCATGAAATTTAAAAAGTTAAAAAACCTAAATTCCCAATCATATATTAAATTTTAACATTTTATTTCAAATTTTCAAAATATCTAAATCTCATATTAAAAATTAAAATATATTAAATAAATAAATAATTATATATACAACTCTATCCCTTCAATAATTTCTCATGTATTCTTTTTTTGTTTTTGTTTAAATAATCATTGTACTATTATAATAAATATACTTCTATAAACCTTTTTAATATGACTTTTTATTAGTTTAATATACTATTATAATAAATATACCTCTATACATCTTTTTAATATGATTTTTTTTTAAGTCTTTTTTTACTTGAGAGATTGTTACCATTGACATTGAATTATTAGTAAGGGCATGTAGTATTGCATTGATTTACTAATTTATTTGTTATAAGTTAGTTAGTTTTGTTTGTTTTTTTTTTTTTTAATTTAGTAATATAATTAAATAAATAAAATAGCTAATAAATTTTTATAAATACTAATTAATAATAAATATAAAAACACTTATTTTATTACACATTGAAGTTGTTAAAATTAAATAAATTATAAAATTCAATTAAATTATAAATTTATTTAAGATGATAATAATTATTATTATTGATAAAAAGAATTAATATATAAGTTATCATTTATATTTAAAAAACATGTAACAAGATTTTTAGTCTATTCAACTCCGCTTTATTATAGACATTACCATGGCTTATCAATATCACATGCCTAATACCATGATTTATCAATACGACATGCCCCAAAAAGTATAACTCGTTTCACATGACACTTGTTCATATGATTTTTTTTAATTAATGAATTTAATTAAAAGTAGGGAAAAGAAATATCTATTTTGAAAAAAAATTCTTAGCCTTTAATTTTTTCATAACTAAGATATTCTAAAATATGTATAAATATTAAATCCTTACCATCCATCTAATAATTATTCATAATTAAATTAAAATTGTAAAAACCCCATTCCAAAATAAATAGGCCCATCAACAAAAATATAAATAATTATAAATAATATTTATTATAATAATTAAAATAAATTATTTTTCTTACATTTATTTTCAAGATTGATGTTTTAATATGGAAATGGTTATAATGTTATTTCTAATATATTATGCATTATATTTGTTTCTTGTTATAAAAAATTAAACCATTCATGTTATCTCAAATTTGAGTTAAATTGGTGATTAATAAATTGTTTTGGTCTAGTAATTATAAATGCATGCAAATTAATAGTTAGTTTTGGTTTACTAATTGTAAATGTGTGTAAATTAAAATTAAATATTAAGGTTAATAGTCAACATTAACAGTTATGTAAGGGTAAGGTAGTGAGATACTTCAGTCATATATTTTTTTGTTTGTGACTTGATATGCCTTATACTCATGATTATGCAAAAATAAATAGACAAATATATAACAAGTTCTTTTAAGTGCCTTTTCCATTAAGTTATGCCATTATGTTTCTGGCATTTTACATGTACATTCAATTGTGACACTTCATTACGCAACCTAGCCCCAATTAGCTTTAGCTAATGCAATATCAGTGTGTTGCTTGGAGGAATATTTCTCATTAATTTATTAGTTTCATAACATTCTCCCTAGTTCTAAGTAGAATGTGAATTATGTCTTTAAAGAATATGAACTATGTCTTTAAAGAGATTGTAGGATCCTTGAGGTGCCCAAATCTTGGATCACATACGAGCTATGGGAGCCTTAAGATGGTAGAGGGACAAGTGGAGCAGTGGGTGCAGAAGATCATAGTGAAGCAGAGGGCAGAGCTGGGACGATGTAGATGAAAGAAACGTAGTGTAGAGGTAGCAGCAGCGTATGTAACAACCCCAAATTTAACATGCAATTAATTATTTCACATAAACAATTAATAATCAACCCAAAAAATATTTAACTAATCATCATAGAATTTTTAGAAACATGAGCAAGATGACTTACCTATAATGGTGATATTCCTTACTTGAGACTCCAAATTTGAACGTTAATTTAATCTTGCTAACCGCAACAAGGTTTTGGGGATAACTTTCCACCCAACTACAGGCTCAACTGTATAGGATCTTTCCACAGCTGGCCACTCTTGAACCCTCAATCATCGTACTACTGCCAGGGTATCCTTTGCCTAAAAATGCCTTTCTCTCAAGAGAATGAATGAAAGAAAGATCTTTGAATCTTCCTCAATGTTTATTAAATAGACCAAAAAATAGAATGGGAACCACATGCACACATTCACTGTGTCAACATGCAACTTAAGTTTTACTTAATTTAGTGTTCTCTTAGTTTAACTCACTTTTTTTTAACTTTACTTAATTTAGTGTTTCTCTTAGTTTTATTTACTTTTTGTTAACTTTACTATTTTTTTTAGTTTCTTAGTTTAACTCTTTGTTAATTTATTCCTTTTACTTTTGTTAATTAACTCTTTCTTAAATAACTCTTAACTTTACTTATTTGTTTACAGTTTAGGACTCCAATTTATTATTTACTATTTTATTTAAAACTCCAGTTATTGTTTACTATTTTATTGATTATTTTTATTATTCTCTTGACTTATTTATTTAATTATATTATGTTATTTATATATTATTTATTATTTTATAATTATTAGGGGACATTACATACTCCCCCTATTCAAGGAACTTCGTCCCAAAGTTAAGTATTTGATTATATTATATTATTTATTTAGTATTTATTACTTCATGTTTGACCAACACCCTTTGTTGAACTAGTATAACCAACAGGCATTGAAAGTTCTCACAATACCCGAGAAATCTCAAGGAATCTTTTTCCTTTTTCCCACTTTCGGAACCAGGCATAAGCCTCCCCGGTCTATACCATAGCCAAGGCTCGAGCCCGACTCAGACCTCATATGCCCCAAGGCAGGCACATGGCTCAGTACTCCATGCAGTAGTACTCCAGGCATCTCGTAAGGCTGGCCCACTCCCTCCACAGCTCAGTAAGGTGCATAGCCCCAAGCATCGAAGTCTTACACCCACTTCTAGAATTCGACCTCCCAATCCAATACCATGCACTTGGCCTACAATATCAGGCCCTTGGCCTCCTCAATATGGTCCCACATCCCTTCAAGAGTTATCCTTCAAGAACTATACAAGACAAAGGAACCACTGGCATATGTAGTGGTGATTTAGTTTGTCCCCAACCCATATGGTGTTACATATTCTCCCTCGTAGGTATGGGCTCCCACGAGATCATGAAATAAACCGGCCCTCTTGTCCCATTTGTGGATTTCCTGCCAATCACCACATCTCAACATGCATTCAATGCATTAGTTATCATCATAAAATCATAGAAAATATTCCACATGCCAACTCTTGCATGTCATCGTGATAACATAACATCGTTTTTAATCACAACATTCTAAATAATAAATAAATACATACTCTTTCATGTCATAAAATATATATCTAATTCCACATGCTTCACATCATGAAATACCACCATAAGTTATGGGTAAAACCGCGAAGGTGGGTTGGGCGGAAAGTCATTTTCCCAATAGTTCGACCGAACATTTATAAAATTTCAGACGAACTGTTTTAGAGTTCGGCCGAACTTTCAAAACTAGTTCGGCCAAACTAATTCTTCCATTTACATTGACGGCGTACTGACAACATGGGCAAACAGATTTTTGGCTGGATATGGGAAAATTGGCAACAGAAGTCCGGTCAAACTATTAGTTCAACCGGACTAATAGTTCAGCCGAACTTTAAAAATAATTTGGCCGAAATTTATTTTATAAATATACCAACCCGCAAACATGAAGAGGTTTTGAGCTTATTAGCATTGTCGCAACTCTTTCTGATGTGTTTGCTGAGGTTGTTGTGTTTGTTGTATGCCGTATTTGATGTTTGCTATTGCAGGGTCTTGGTGCTGCGCAAGGGCGAGGAGGTGAGAAATTTGTTGGTGTTCTGATGTTTTTTTTTTTTGTAATTTTTTTTTATTGTTGTTCTGTTATTTTAATTTTATTGTTTTTTTTTTTTTTGCAGGTAATTTGTAATCCGCATCCTTCGCGACATCCTCTTTGATCTCTTGATTGTCTTCTCATTGCAGCCTCATCTCCAAATTTCTAGGTTGGTACATGTGTAAAAGTATATTGCTTTTGTGTATGTTTAAATGGAAAATCAGTTATTTGAATATGAAGCTATTCAAGAATGTTAGAATGACTACCTCATGGAATTTGATACTAATTTGAATTTGGCACATAACAAAATCTGAGTTTAGATGGCTCTATCCTAATTGAAAATATTTAAGCTTTGATATAAAAAATTCTATCTTTACTTCTTTTCAAATTCAAATTTTGAGGAATATTTGTAACAATTAAAGAATGTAGAAGAATCCTTTAGGGAGATTGAGAGAGGTTCCCCTTGAACCTAGGGGTAGCGGATAGTGTGGCAATCGTGCCACTCTATGGCTGAACCTATGGCTGCTATGCTGGTGGTTGTTCCTCTATCCCACTATCCTATCCATCATCCTATACATGTTCAACTGTCTATTCCTCCTCATCATGGAATTCCCTCATGAGGGGCATATTATCACCATTGATCAAATATCATATGGTGAGCATCCTTCCATAGCTTCACCTGACATAATATCAAATTATGTTACTCATCTGCACCCATGCAGATTGAAAGGAGATAATGCAAAAGGTTGGAGAATCCATCTGGGAGTATGACTAGTTATATTGAGACTTTATGAGTCGATTAAGCGACACTGTAACTATCTTTATTGTTGGATATTTCTCGCCCTTTCCTGTCATGTATCCCCTTTAGTATGATCTCTCAGTTTTTTTGTTTTTGAACCGTTAGCACCATCCATCCTGCCCTGCCTACCTTCTATTTGTCTGAGGGAAAAAATTATAGTTAAATATAACTGTTTTTCTAATTTTGCATTTCTATTTTCACAAACAGATTTTCTGATATATATATATATATATGTGTGTGTGTGTGTGTGTGTGTGTGTGTGTGTGTGTGTGTGTGTGTGTTTTTTCAAAATAGATTACAGAGTCTTTTAGGTATGTTGTCAGGCAGTCTCTAGTAAATTAATAGGCATGTTGTCAGGCAGTCTCTAGTAAATTAATAGGCATGCTGTCAGGCAGTCTCTAGATGTATCTGCTCTTCAAGCTTTCTCCAAGCAACATACAATAGCTTTGTCATCCTCGGTAGAATAAGCCACATGGAAAAATTTAGAGTTAAATATAATTGTTTTGCTAATTTTTCATTTCTATTTTCACAAATAGATTTTCTAATATATATATATGGTTTTTTCAAAATAATTTATAGAGTCTTTTAGGTATGTTGTAAAGCAGACTCTAGTAAATTAATAGGTATGTTGTCATGCAATCTCTAGTAAATTAATAGGTATGTTGTCAGGCAGTCTCTAGATGTATCTACTCTTCAAGTTTTCTTCAAGCAACATATAGTAGCTTTGTCATCCTCCGTAGAATCAGCCACATGGTACATTCACTGTTAGTTCTGTCCCTCCAACATCTGACATGGTTTTATTTTATTAATGTACCTAAATTTACACCTTCCATGACACTTCTAATCTTGTAAAATGTTAAAAGTGGAGTGTTTTATGATGTAATGGATATTAATAATCTAGATCATCATACAGTGATATGATGATAGTGTAGTTTGATGTTCAAGTTGTAAAATTATTATACATGTCAAGGATGAATGATAGTACAATCCAAAAATGGCATTATTATAAATTATTAAACAATATGTTAGGTGCTAAATCATACTTCTTATTAAGGAAATAACTAATGCAAGTTGAAAATTCTTTTTTAATGTTCTTAGCCTATTTATAGATGTCAAAGTAAAGGTTTCTAGATGTGATTTCTCCCATAAACTTCAAGGCAAACTAAACTCTAAGGAAAACCATGTACATGTCATTTCTCCCAAAAACTCATAAAGTTGTGACCTTTGACATAACTTCATCAACCACTACCACTAATTGTTTTAGTAAGTGCATAAAATAATTTTGCAAACCATGTACATGTCATTTCTCCCACAAAATCATCAAGGTGTGACTTTTGACATAACTTCATCAAACACTACCATTAGTTGTTTTAGTAAGTGAATAAACAAAATGAAATTATTATAAATTATTAAACAATTTGTTAGGTGCTAAATCATGCTTCTTATTAAGGACATAACTAATGAAAGTTGAAAATTATTTTTTAATGTTCTTAGCCTATTTATAGATGTCAAAGTAAAGGTTTCTAGATGTGATTTCTCCCATAAACATCAAGGCAAACTAAAATCTGAGGAAAACCATATACATGTCATTTCTCCCACAAACTCATCAATATGTGACTTTTGACATAACGTCATCAAACACTACCATTAGTTGTTTTAGTAAGTACATAAAATAATTTTGCAAACCTTGTACATGTCATTTATCCCACAAACTCATCAAGGTGTGACTTTTGACATAACTTCATCAACCACTACCACTAGTTGTTTTAGTAAGTGCATAAAATATTTTTGCAAACCATGTACATTTCATTTCTCCCACAAACTTATCAAGGTGTGACTTTTGGCATAACTTCATCAACCACTACCACTAGTTGTTTTAGTAAGCGCATAAAATAATTTTGCAAACCATGTACATGTCATTTCTCCCACAAACTCATCAAGGTGTGACTTTTGACATAACTTAATCAACCACTACCACTATTTGTTTAAGTAAGTGCAAACCACTACCACTTTAAGGAAAAACGTGTACATGTGTCATTTCTCTCATAAAATTTTAGGCAAAATTTAAGGCACGTGTCATTTCTATGTCATTTCTCTGTCATTTCTCTGTCATTTCTTCCATAAACTATAAGGCAATGTAATTTCTCCCATATACTATGAGGCAAATTTTAAGACAAACCATGTACATGTCATTTCTCTCTTAAACTATAGGCAAGTCAAACTTTAAGGCCTAAAAACTGAACGTAAAGTGGTTGAACTTCCATAGGATTTTAGTCTATCTATTGAGTGTTAACTGCTACAAGTTATAAAGGCAGAGTCTGTAAAGTGCCAGGTAGCCTCTGGATCTCATCTTTTCTCAAAGGTGACATATCCAGTAATTTCCCCTACAGTCAATCTCTGGAACAGATCTAAATAGAAGTTCTTCATTGTAATATCCATTTTTGTACATGCCATTTATCTCATACACTTTAAGGTATTTGCTAGTGTTTTTGGAACCATGTACATGTCATTTCTATGTCATTTATCCCATAAACTTTAAGGCAAACTTTAAGACAAACTTTAAGACAAAATATGTACATACTTGTCATTTCTCCCATTTCTCCCATATATTTTAGTAAGTGCATAAAATAATTTTGTAAACCATGTACATGTCATTTCTCCCACACACTTTAAGGAAAAATTTAAGGCAAACCATGTACATGTGTCATTTCTCCCATAAACTTTTAGGCAAATTTTAAGGCATGCCATAGTTTAGAACAGATCTAAATAGAATTTCTTCATTGTAATATCCATTTTTGTACATGCCATTTCTCCCATTAACTTTAAGGCGACATTTTCTAGTGTTTTTGGAACCATGTACATGTCATTTCTCTCATAAACTTTAAGGCACACTTTAAGGAAAACCATGTGCATACATTTCATTTCTCCCATAAATTTTAGTAAGTGCATAAAATAATTTTGCAAACCATGTACATGACATTTCTCCCACACACTTAAGGAAAAATTTAAGGCAAAACATATAATTTCTATATGTCATTTCTATGTCATTTCTCCCATAAAATTTAAGGCAATGTAATTTCTTCCATAAACTATAAGGCAATGCCATTTCTCCCATAAAATATAAGGCATACTTTAAGGCAAACCATGTACATGTCATTTTTCTCTTAAACTATAGGCAAGGAAAACTTTAAGGCTTGTGTCATTTCTATGTCATTTCTCTGGCATTTATATGTCATTTCTCCCATAAACTATAAGGCAATGTCATTTCTCCCTTAAACCAGAAGGAAAACTTTAAGGCAAACCATGTACATGTCATTTCTCTCTTAAACTTTAGGCAAGGAAAAATTTAAGGCATGCCATTTCTAGATGTGATTTCTCCCATAAACTTTAAGGCAAACTTTAAGGCAAACCATGCACATGCCATTTCTCCCACAAACTCTTTCTCTGTCATTTCTATGTCATTTCTCCCATAAATTATAAGGCAGTGTCATTTCTCCCTTAAACTATAAGGAAAACCATGTACCTGTCATTTCTCTCTTAAACTTTAGGCAAGGAAAACTTTAAGGCATGTCTTTTCTAGATGTGATTTCTCCCATAAACTTTAAGGAAAACTTTAAGGAAAACCATGCACATGTCATTTCTCCCACAAACTCTTTCTTTGTCATTTCTATGTGACATTTCTCCCATAAACTATAAGGCAATTTCATTTCTCCTTAAAATATAAGGCAAACAATTTACATGTCATTTCTCTCTTAAACTTTAGGCAAGGCAAACTTTAAGTCATGTCATTTCTAGATGTAATTTCTCCCATACACTTTAAGGCAAACTTTAAGGCATGTAATTTCTAGATGGGATTTCTCCCATAAACATTAAGACAAACTTTAAGGCAAACCATTCACATGTCATTTCTCCCACAAACTCAAGGCAAACCATGTACATGTCATTTCTCTCTTAAACTCTAGGCAAGGAAAACTTTAAGGCATGCCATTTCTACATGTGATTTCTCCCATAAACTTTAAGGCAAGCTTTAAGGGAAACCATGCACATGTCATTTCTCCCCCAAACTCAAGGCTTTCTCTCATTAATTCAAGGCAAACTTTAAGGCCTAAAAATAGGCAAGGAAAACTTTAAGGCATGTCATTTCTAGATGTGATTTCTCCCATAAACTTTAAGGCAAACCATGCACGTGTCATTTCTCCCCCAAAACTCAAGGCTTTATCCCATTAATTAAAGGCAAAATTTAAGGTCTAAAAATCGAACCTAAAGTGGCTGAACTTCCATAGAATCCCCCAAACTCAAGGCTTTATCCCATTAATTCAAGGCAAACTTTAAGGCCTAAAAACTGAACCTAAAGTGGTTGAACTTTCATAGGATTTTAGTTTGTCTGTTGAGTGTTAACTTCTACAAGTTCTAAAGGCAGAATTTGTAAAGGGCCAGGTAGCCTCTGGATCTCATCCTTCCTTAAAGGTGACATATCCAGTAAATGCCCCTAGAGTCAATCTCTGGAACAGATCTAAATAGAAGTTCTTCATTTTAATATCCATTTTTGTACATGTCATTTCTCCCATAAACTTTAAGGCATTTTCTAGTGTTTTTGGAACCATGTACCTATAATTTTTATGTCATTTATCCCATAAAATTTAAGGAAAAATTTAAGGATAACCATGTACATACATGTCATTTCTCTTATTTCTCCCATAATCTCAAGGAAAAATTTAAGGATAACCATGTACATGTTATTTCTATGTCATTTCTTCCATAAATTTTAAAGAAAACTTTAAGGATAACCATGTTTATGTCATTTCTATGTCACTTATCCCATAAATTTTAAAGCAAAATTTAAGGATAACCATGTACATACATGTCATTTCTCCCATTTCTCCCATAAACTCAAGGATAACTTTAAGGATAACCATGTACATGTCATTTCTCCCTTAAACTTTAAGGCATAATTTGCTAGTGTTTTTGGAACCATGTACATGCCATTTCTCCCTTAAACTCTAGGCAAGGAAATCTTTAAGGAATGTCATTTCTAGATGTGATTTCTCCATAAAATTTAAGGAAAACCATGCACATGTCATTTCTCCCATGCATTTGCAATAAATGTTCATTTAATATATTTTGTTTTATTTGTTTTTTTCAAGGATAAAAAAAACTGACTAAATATGGTTGAAAAATGGACATTATGCATAGATGTTTTTTGCTATCCCAATTCAGGGAAAGTAGTGATTACATATGTGCTTTGCAATATTACGACTAGAAAGGTCCTCCAAAGGAAAATGAATATACCGGGAAGAACAACAAACAACAAAGCATATTATATTGCATTGATAGAAATCTTGGGAACAACTAGGGAGTATGGATCAAATGGAATTGTAGTTTTCACTAATTATGAATTTGTTTGTGTGTGAGTGTGTTTGGTGCATGTATGTACAAAATCACACCAACTTAGGGGGTGTGGTCTACCCACTTAAGTTATTGGTAACATGCAGAAAAAGAAGTGGAGTCAAGCAAGTTGGTGGAACAAGCTAGAATCATAAGCATACTAGATAGAGAAATAGCATGCATATATAAACTAAAACTAAACTAAAAAAAATAAACACGAGCTCTGAAAAGAGTCAAACATCTACAATAACACGAACGGTGGTTCTTCGGCCACTCTTATCGAGTGCTGGTAGGAAAATAAAAGTGAAACTTTACCTTCTTGCCAAAGGGCCCTTAGAACATGGGTTCTAAGTCCCGATGCAAGGATGTTTTTACCCCAAGCTTGCCTCGATGAAAATTCTCCCTCTCTTTCTACTGTGGTGGACTGAGCTTGTTGGATGGCCAACAGTTGAGTCCCTTCTATCTTCAGCTCCTGATCACATGCTGCTGTTATTTCTTGGGAAATTCTGGCCAGCATAAAAATGTGTTCACCCATTCTTCATCTCATGGTGACTTTATATAGGAGATTTCAAATCCTCCTTCCCTCTCTTAGTACATTGTGGATGGTAACCCAAGAGAGGGGTATGATTCCTTTGTGTGCTACAAATATTCCATTGTGTGATCACTTGATCTTTAAGAAGGCTTTGGTGGCTGTCCTTAGGTAGCTTCAAGTGAGGAATTATTGTCCTGGAGCATGCTTTGTGTGGTCCTAGAAAGTGAAATTTTGCCACTCCCATGATTGCGTGCATTTCAGGTCATAAGGCACGCAAAGGTGCTATTCATGAAGGATAATGTGTGCAAAAACATTTATGACTTGCTCAAATTTGATTTTTCCTCAGACCTTAGAGATTTTTAAATACTTTCTAGATTCTGTAATGTCTCCCAGTTCTGTAAATACTTTTGCTTGACATTAAATAATGTCATCTTCTGCTTGTACGATTTTCCAGTGTTAACAGTGTGCAACTAGATGAAAGGCGTGTACCAAGTTAAGAAGGAGAGCCTAAAACAACTGCATGGAAAATCAAAGTACATGTTTGAATATATGTTAAAATGATTGAAGTACAATACATATCAATGTATACATATCTAAAAATAATCGTAAGATTCTAGGTCTTCTTAGATGTGTCAAACAATCATAAAATTTTAAAATTGCATTCTAGAACATATATATCTAGTACGTGCAACATTTTTCATCAATGCAGATAGAAAAGCTACTTTCATTTGATAGTAAATTGGAAATTACATAACACATAGTACACATTTTGCATTCAAGAATGAATATTATAATTTACTTCTAATAAATCCGCACGTCTAAAACAAAATCGTGCAACTTCAAATTTGCATTATATCATCTATGCTAGATACATAGATATGTTCATTTTGAAATAATGACATTAAGACAAATTGTACCAGAGAATGTATGAAATCATTTACACCAGATAATCTAGACATGTGTATGTGTACACGTGTAAAAATTACTCGTGTGCATGTAGCAGAACAATGTACATGTGCAAACACTTGTACAGATAACATAAAAAGGCAATTCAATTTTTAGTTGAGTTCTGGAAGTTCTAAAACATGAATCCAAAGAGAAGAAATTGTTGGGCAGTTCAATCAAAAAAATTCCAATGGAATGCATCTTCAATGATCCGTTCATGATTAGATTTTGAAATTTTCCATTTCTTAATTTTTGTTTTCTTCTTTGAATGAACTTCTATCAACTTTATACATGTTTCACACACCAAGTGACTATATTGACAATTTATGACATCATGTTCATAGTATTGAAAGTAAACAAAATATCCACTTTGATTAGTTTGTCTGAAAAATAACCTTTCAGTATAATAGACCCTTTGTCATATGTAAACCCGTGGTCATTATAGTTTTCTAATAATTTCATCTTTCGTTTAGTGCAACGCAACAAATAATACTTCACATTTTTATTGTTGATAATAGTTGCAATTACAGAAAAAACATCTCCTGCACAATAAAAAAACTTATGTATTTAAATTTAGATCATAATTAACATGAAAATTTAACTTTAAAATTAACATACATGTACTTGATTTTATTATCTATTTCTAGATCTCTATCATTTGAAAGAAATTGAAATGTTACCCTCTCTAACAAGATCAGAAAATTGATCACCATCATATGATATTGTAGTCTCCTCTGATTGCATTTCTTCAAATCTTGCAACAAACATTTTCCCCTTTGTATTTAGCTCTGTATGTTGCCAATATTTTACATACATTTTGTTTTCAAAAACATCATTGGATTCTCTATTTTCTATGCAAACATGACAAAAATAAGAATATTTTCTTTTATCCAATGCAAACACATTTGTGGACAACTTTGTTTTAATTGAATGAAATTTTCAGGTCTCTTTTATTGTTTCAACGTCATTTCTAATCGATCTATCTACATCTTCAACCCAAATATGTCAAAAAAACCTATATGGAAAATTCAAAGAAGAATGTAAATATGATATCAAAATACCATCCAAGATAATCATTGTGATAAATGTACACTGTTTAAAATTAGAAATCCAATAAAAATTAAATTGAATGTACCTTTGCACTTCCTTTTATCGGTTAATCTCATGGCTTAGTGCAGCGATGCACCATTGAACAACTTCTTTAGCCTCCAAAAGTCGGTTTGCAGAGGGGTCCATTTGATATCTTCAAAGTGCTCATTTTATGCATGCCCCTACACCGTCATGTTCTCCTTTTCCATGACCAGTCTCAAAGAAATATCAACAATGTTTAATGCAGGTTTTCATATGAAGACAAGACAACCAAAAGAATGATCGTGAAGATTTGAATTAACCTGCGCATCTATCTGACCATATCCAATGTTCATTGAATTTTATTCCACAACTTTTCAAGGAGTCATAAATCTTTCCAAAACAATGTTGTATAAAATATGTATCGTATGTATGATCGTCACGTATATAAAAGTGATATTATTTAATAACATGTCGATTTTCACTGGTGTTTTCTATATGATCAACATTTTGTTTAGCATGTCTATATAGAATATGGACGAGCATGGAGACATGGTCAGAATGATAGTATTTACTCTGAATTTATTTTTGTGGAACAAATGTGTAGTTTTCTACAAAATCAATTACTGACAAAATGGTCCCTGGTGGAAAAAATTCACGAGATTTTTTGAATTGCAAGTCCTTCCATTGAGCTCTATGGGAATTCTTGGTGTATTTAAAAATTTCTGCCTCAAACTTTCTCAAAAAATCTATCACAAAAAATACTTCTTCTTTAAATCAATTCTTTTAGCACTTGAACCTAGAATCGATGTATGGATATATTCATATCTCTTCCATTTCACTTTCATGGTGGACAATGATTGATCATTTATATCAGTATGATATTTGTTTTGAAATTTAGTCAAATTTCCACAATCTTCGCATTTTTTACCACCAACACATTTCTTTTGGTAGAATAATTCATGGCTTTCTCTTCCACATGGAATTTGAGATATGAAATCATGGATAGTGGAAGGAGGAGGTGAATCTTTCAAAAATGTTTTACCAAAATTAAGGAGTGTGTCATAATATAACTGAAATTCCACATGATAATGACAACAACAAGTGTCGCGTATGGTGATAGGTTTTACATACCATGGTTTTTGTTGCACAAAAGCAATAATTGAGACATCAATTTCACGATTTTATTCTTTGAAATTGTTGAACAACTCTATCTGAGTGGTGTCCAAGAAATGTTTTGGATGATATTCGTACTGATCATGCTATACTTCTTCGCATCACATCCCTTACTTTTGGTGAAACACTTGAATTTTTCATCCAATATTCATATATTATTTTCTTAACATTTTCTCCAAGTCTATCTTTGTATGGTTTCCTACAAATAGTTGTCCATCAAGTGTGTTCATCATTTACATATATTTGCAACCGAAATTTCCGATGTTTGTGCAAAGTTTTTCGTGAGGTTTCTAATGCCCGTGCCATAAATTTTACCAAGTGATTCTCTTTAGTACTTGATGAAACCACTGCCATATGTATTTCTCTACGTACATCTGAAACATTTTTATGTCTAGAGATTCTAATTGAATTTATAGCACTATTTATATTTTGTATCATATTTTCCTTCATTTTTTTATATATTTTGTTGATTTTTGAATACCCAATAAAGTCACAACTTCTTTTAATTTCCTGAATGTTAAGAGACCTTTCAACAATTGGGCTTGAACTGCCACAGTTTCCTTTATGAAGAACGAATAAATGTGATTAACACGATATCGTATAACATGGTCAACGTTTTTATCTCCATGTGTGAATGTCAACATTTTCTAACATCTCATCATCGATATTGATTTCATCTGTACATATTCGAATTAATAGTACATAATAAGTTTACATATTCAATAAGTAAATAAATTAATAAATATGTATAATTTCAATAATACGTGCATGTGTTCAACATATATATATACATACCTAGTGATTCAATTTCTTCACTTGAATTTCTTTCAACATTTTCACCATCTTCAATCATTGGTTCAATATCTCTTTCACTTCTCTTTCAAAATTTCATATCTCATCATCAATGTTTTGAGGAATATCTCTCTCTATTTACATTGCAAAATATTTTTCAAATTAGTTCATCAAATAAAAATTAAGCTTCACAATTTACAGTATGAAAATTTTAAATATCAAATTTATAACATTTACATTTACATACCTGCTTCATCTTCTAGTTGAGGTTGATTTTCCCTTTCAATATTTGAGCATTCTTCTCTCTTTTTTTTGTGATATTCTCTCCCATGTTCTCTACGTTCCTCAGGGTATCTTGTTCGATCATATTTTCTCTTGCAATTCCTTTGATTTTCCATGATAACTGAGTATGAAGTTCAAAAAATTTCCTTCAAAAATTTAGACAAAAACTCAATTAAAAAAAGCATCACAAAAGATTTAATTAAAAAAAAAAAAAAACTCATTTTAAAAATTTCGCACAAAAGACATATTCAATCCAAAACACTTACTTTAAAAAATCTAAGAAAAAAATTCTTCTAAAAATGAAATGAAGCTCAAAATATTTCCTTCCAATTCCTTCCAAGTCCTGCAAAAAAAATTCATTTAAAAAGTTAGACAAAAACTCATTTTAAAAAATCATTATAAAATATTTACTTCAACCCAAAACATGTACTCTAAAAAAATTTCACTTTAAAAAATACCTCCAAAAAATATCCATTGAAAATTAAGCCCTCAAAAAATACCTCCAAAAAATGTTTTTTGAAAATTAAGTCCAAAAACCTCTAAAAAGAAGGTCTCTAAAATACCTCCAAACAATGTCCTTTGAAAATTAAGCCCAAAAAGCCTCTAAAAAAATATCACTTTCAAAAATAACTCCAAAAAATGTCCTTTGAATATTAAGCCTAAAAAGAGTCCTTTCGAAATTAAGCCCAAAAAATGTCCAAAAAATGTCTTTTGAAAATTAAGCCCAAAAACCTTTAAAAATAAAATACCTCCAAAAAAAATGTCCTTTGAAAATTAAACCCAAAACCTCTAAAAACAAAACACCTTCAAAAAAATGTCCTTTGAAAATTAAGCCCAAAAAGCATCCAAAAAATGTATCACATACCTCCAAAAAATGTATCACATACCTTCAAAAAATGTCATTTGAATGTTAAGCCAAAATGAGTCCTTTGAAAATTAAGCCCAAAAAAAATCCTTTGCAAAATCAGACCAAATGAAGAAATGTGTGAAATTATGCGAAAATAATGAATCTGTTTACGCTTATTTATATTGCCGTGAAATGTTTTTTTGGAGGGGCTTCGATGAATTTTCTAGCCGATGTAAAGTCAATTAAAAGTTTGGCCAAACTTTTGTGTCGTTAGATTTGACGAGCCGTCGGGACCAAAAAAAAAAATCCACTGAACTAAGACATCTACAATTACACAGAGCCGAGCTCTGAACACATTTCTTCAACTTTGGATTGATTAAACTCCATGAAAATTTATGAATTAACTATCGGAACGAAGACAAGCATTTGTAGAATTCAATATACTTTCAGGAAATATAACTTTTATGGAATTTCAAAAATATTTACGAATTTTAATTAATTTTGAAATAAAATGGGTGCAAACAATTTTTGAAGGTCATTATGATTCAGTGAAATCAATATTTTTTATCTTCCAAAATACACTGTAAAAAAAATTGAAAAAATTATGGTGCATTACATTGGTTCGTTGTCTGTAATGGGTAGTTGTTATATTTTTAGGTTATAACTTATATATTGAGAAATTTTGTGCAAGCCGAAACATATTCAAAATATGCATTTTTTTCATATTGAATCAGTTCAAAAAATTCTAGTAATTATGATATGCATCAGTTGGTTTTGTAAATATAACGAAAATGAAGTAGACTCTGTCTAGATTGTTGTAACATATTTTGTTTCTCAAAAACACAAAGTTTTCAAAGAATACACCAACGCGTTTGAACATGAATTTTTATGAATCCTTTGATTGTTAAAGAACACACACTCAAAGAAACGCTAAGTTGACATATCAAATGTGTATAAAAAAATTCCAAAAAATAAGTAATAGAAAGCTAATAAAATTTCTGACAACTATTTTTTTATCGCAAAATGAAATTCTAAGCAGAAAAATTGTTTTGGCTTGTAGAAAGTTGAAGAACAGAGAAAAAAAAAAATGATACTTTTTTTCAAAAAAAAGCAAAAAGTGTAACCCAACTTCACATTTTCACCAATGACATCAACATATTTACATCAAAGACATATCATGAAATCACATAATAAATGAACCACGGGTCAATATAGCTTACATCATAACATCATAAATATGATAATCATTTAAGTATATCTAGAATAGATTTCATTATTTGTTTCATGTTCATCAGTTCGTCATACTATTTTCCTTCATCCCTTCATTGTATCATTCATCCCTTTTTGAGGAGCAACATGATTGAAACAAATTAACCACTAATTTTAAATGTGGACATGCAGATTGTTTGACAATCAATTATGTAACATCCAACTAACAAATTTCAAGCATTACCTTGAGTTGATGTTTGTGCATGTTGTTTTTATCAATATTAAAAAGTCTTGGTATCCACATGGGTCGTAATTGGTATTTCTAATCCCTTCACTAAAAAGGGGGTTAACCAATCACTATGTTTGTATATCGATGTGTCCATTAAAATTTACCCAAAAAGAAATATTTATTATGTCAATATAGCATTGTTCATTACAAAGTACCCTCATTAAGAAGGTGAATCTTAAATATTATTATTCATTAAACTTTCCTTTGCCATAGTTAAGATGTCCCCTTACACTAAGTCAACATATACACTTTAAATCCTCTTTTTTGTTTAAATGAACTCCTCTTTGATAAACCCATTTAAAGAACAACTTCATTATAACCTACAATTTAATAACATGACTAACTTTAAAATCACTACTCTATACTAATTAACAATTTGTATCTACATATACCATCTATTTTCATCTATTATTATATTTCAATACAATTTTTTTCTTAATTGTCACATTTTCTCACAATTAATATATTTATCCTTTATTATTCTTAATGAAATATTTATTATGGTGGTTTAAGTATTAGTTAAAGTTCAATTGGAATAGAAACTAATGCAAAAAACCTTAATAGTCATTGTTCCATCTTAATTACATAGCAAGATTATCCTTTTAATCTATTTATTTGATGCCAGGATACTGGGTTAAACAGATCCTAACATATAAAAACTTGTGTGCTTCCAACATGCATTTAAAATCTCAAGAAAACAAACATTTGCGGCCGCTTAAAATGTACATAAATAAAATAGAGCTTCTACAAACACAAATATACTAATATATAAATACACAAGAAATTCCTTGACCAAATATTACAGTGGATGACCTTTCGACTCTCAGCCCTTTACAAAAAGCTCTCAACCCATTCCTCACTCTCTCTGTATTTCTCACTTGTCTCACTTATTTTTCATCCTCACACAATCCTCCTATTTATAGATCAATATGAATTTATTCCACTCCATAATTTCCTCCACACAAATCTCAACTAAAATCTAAATTATATTTATCTTTTTTTGGACCCAACTAAGTCCCATTTATGGAATTCCTAATCCCTAGATTATCTACCTAATTCAACTCCACTCATATCCTTTAATTTATTAAAAGAATATTTACAATAATCCTCACATTTATATTTTCTCTCTTAATTTATTAAAAATGAGCAAAATAATTAATAAAATAATCAAAAATCATCACCCCCCTAATTACACAAATTAATAATGAAAATTTAGCTTTGATGCTCCTGCATCAGACTCCCCATGTAGAGAAGTTTCCATAGACTCCTGTCTATGAGGTCTGTCGCTTTTCTATAATAATGCGACAACCACAAGTCCTGATGACTTGCACCCTCTAGGATTCCAAACTCTGTTCTGTTGCTGGTCCTTCAAGTTATCAACTCGATTTGGGAACTCATCACTCACTCGGTCAATCGGATTTCATCAGCTTCTCCAACACTTTATTTCGCCAATTCCTCGGAGTAATTCCTCTTTATTTGATGCTTTCGTCTCTAATTGTGCTGAACACCCAACTTTATGCAATGAAGAATAATCAAGAACTCCTTCTTGATTACAACTATATTCTTTATTTTCTTGTATAGCAACAATTTCCTCATCTGGTGTTGTACTTGCATTCATCAACAAACTGTTAGTTTTAAAAACATAATACCTTTCACCCTCTTTTGATGCTTCAAGCACCAATCTCCCATCATCGACTTTCTAGATTTTATTAGATCCTATTTTAGACTGCTAGTTGCTTCCATCTTTATCATGCTGGATCAATATTTATGTCTCCTTTATGTCTCTACGGACATAACTTTCTTGCTGCCCCTGATATTTCATCTCAACTCCAAATAATTTATGTTCAATTTCTCTGATTTCGACATCATATCTGTTAATGTCTCCTTCTACACCTACAGCCACATTATTATTTGAAAAGTTATAAAATTCACTCAACTCTATAAATGTTAAAAACAAATTCATCCCTATCATGCACAGTAACTGCAATCTCTTTTGTATCAGGTTTTGCAAGTTTCATCTCCCCTTCAGGTTCTTTGAGCCATCATTCCAAGAACTCGATTTCCATGTGAAATCTTTCCAGCACTTCATCACAACCTTCATTCCCAGCTTCGTTCTTCTTTTGGAAATATTCTTGAGTTATCCTATTTTTTGTTTCATCACACTGCAATATTCTGTCAGCAATTTCATTAAACAAATACATTTGTTTACCTCCTTGGAATATCTCTTCGTAGTTTCCATTATTCTCCTGCTCCATAACAGCTTCAACTGGTTGTCATACTCCAAAAAATAATTCATTTATGATTTCTTCCTGCTGCAACAAATCAATACCTCCCTCCTCTAAAAGGCATTCTCCATCACACTTCACCTTAAGAGTTTCATTCATCTCTGTGACAGTTCCATCAGAGTGCTCACCATCTCTTGCACATCCTGCAAATATACATAAACTGTGACATTTAAAAATGAAAGGCTTCATAGCCTCATCTAGTACTCTCTTCAACACATCTTTAGATTCCTCTGAACTATCCCAATAGTTCATGAGATCTTCCTCATTGATCTCTTCACCCAGAATTTCACCATGTTCCGAGCCACAAACGGAAACTTCTATTTTCAACTTAGCCTCTCTGAGTTATTCACACCTCAACTGCACACTCATCATCTGCTTGAACTTCCTCAGCTCTTCTGTCAACTATATGTTTACCTGCTTTTCGCTCTTTGCGTGTAGTCTCTGCCACTTTACCTTCTTTCTCATGGTCCAACCATGTGTTTGTTCTTTCATATTTCTCTGCAACAATTCCATTAACAATTCAAGGTGAATTGTTATCTCAGCCTTCTCCCGCTCATAATCTTCATCAGTCAACTGTTCACATATGCCACTTACCTTGGCATTTTCATTCTTCTTCCTTCTGCTGTGGTCTTCATCAGGTCTTTGGAAATGACTATCAACAGTCATCTTCTCCTCCTTTGTGAACTTCATCTGTTCACGTGTGTATTTCATTCAATCCTCTTTTCAGCAAGTCCTCACACTTGCCATTCAGCAATACAACCTTTCTTCTGGCGCTTGATCACTTTCGGTTCTCTGTCTTGGAATCATTTCTGGAAATTATCTTGCTTCACTTTATTGCAAACAACACTTTAGTAACTCATGTGTTACAATGACCAAACTCTTTGGGTGTGAGGCTCTGCCGAGCATGCACCCAATTACATTCAGACCTTTGACTTGGTTTACGACTCTTTGACTTCAGAATTTACAACAACTCTTCATATTGGATGAAAAATACTCAATCTTAACTCAAATTATCCAAAATTTCATTTGACCCTAACATCTGTTTTGATTTCAAGGCTTGACCTAAATTATGATAGTGGATATTTTGACTTAATTCAAGTTATCCAATCTTCCAATGAACATACACCCTTAATACATTTTTAGGATGTAAAATCTTCACTCTCTCTCATACTTCATCTTATAAAATATCATCAGTTTCCCATTATCATTTCACATGATCCTGAAGTCTTTAATCGAAATGCAATCCAGGTTTTCCCATATTTATTTTATGGTGAAAATAAATAAACTATTCAATTTTCACATTAAAAAATACCTTTCTGAATTATTATACCTTATGATCCCTTCTGGATTCCACTCTTCTGTGTCGTCTTTGTTCCTATGAATACTCGCATGCCCTTCATATCATAAGCTCATCATTTTAGTGCAAACATTTTTCCTGCACTTTGATGCACCATACAACATCAATTCACATCTTTCACCTGTGTACAGAGAAAAAGTTTTGAACCTCTTTGATGAATAATGTACAAATTGTACATTGTGTCCATCCTGAATAACACCTCCTTCGATGCCGCCACATGATGGTAAAAACAAAGATTCTACAAAATCAAGCAATTATGTTTTCAATCTTAAACACAAATCAAAAGAATTCTCCCACTTCCAACTACAAGCTTTGGCCCAAAATGACTTAACCAAAACTGCGAAGAATCCACATTATGCATAAGAAACCCTCTCACATAAAAATGCATACTTCTTTTTATATCACCCAGGATAGCACATCTATCATTCATTTTCCATTCATTTATACCTCCGCATTTGCAACATTTTCACTCTTTCATAACATTTACAAAATATCAACTTCTCGAGTATGGCAAGGAAATTTAATCATCCAGATTTTTAAAATACCTCTACTCAATGAATATTTATTCATTCAATGAGCACTTACCTTGAATCTTCTTGAGGTTGAAATGATCCAACCCTTCTCTCGCGTATTCTTTTAGGAATACATTCAAGCCTCTACAGACTTTGTCTCCGGCAGACTCCTAGCTATTCAACTCCAAACTCCACCTTTCAAACTAGTACAAATCACTTGAAGCAAATTTCTCCAGAAGCTTTATTTTATTCTTTCAATGGAAATTTCTTCTTCATATAAGCATGTATTAGCCCATAATACTTTTACCTCAGCTGTCTATACCACACGGGAAAAATCATCTACAAAAGTATAATTACAATTGTAATAGTAAAGATTGAGTTCACGGAACTCTATCAAGGAAGTCCTCCAAATTCCTGAGAGAAAATTGTTGAGTTTGGCCTGATTCTCCTTTGATCTTGCTAAAAAAACAACCGCATCACCAAAAAGAAAAAGATACTATAAGCATTGACAAGAAATGGCCAACAACTTGCTCAAAAGTGGTGCGATGAACCCATCTCTGGTTTTCCCAAACCACCTTGTGGTTCCACACTCCATTGACTCGCTATTCCACCATGCCTTCACAAATATGGAACCATTGCTTAAGGAAGCAAACACTTCCTTTTTGTTTGAGCCCACTCTTCACACAAACCATCATTCCATCAATAATGAAATTGTTATTCCATGCCAAATAGCAATCCAAGCAAACAAGGAAATCACCCACTATCCACACAACAATTATATTACACTTGAAACATAAAATAATGATAACCCATGATATCTACGTAGTTTCTTGTGACTGTACTGACCTCAAAAAAAATAAAATATGAAACATTGATATCTATAGCTCAGATCCACAAGTCGTATTTGCTTGACTGTACTGACCTCAATGCAAATAACATGCCACTTTGCAATACTGGAAATTCAAACTACACATGCCAAAACATGAAAACATGAACACGGTGACTGTGTACACACCTGAATAGCGTTGCATAATTATATATTTCTGTTAATAAATCCCAAACACAGGTCTTGCACCATAATCCCATGGAATCTAGGGCTAATGTCTTTACGCAGTCCCACAGAAAATGAAAACCACACACCCAAACCACAGTGCCACGTTATAGCAGCACAAGTGGTGTCACTGTCATTGTTGCAATGGATTTTCCACCTCGGATACACCATATGGTTCCAACGCTCTAATGCCTGCGTCCACAAACTGGTACTTCAATACTCTGGGCGCACTCTACTGCAATAGATTAAGTCTGCAGTCTCATTACTGGACTATTAGCACAGCATAACACACTGCCCGTGCTCTTATGCATACACGGTGACTATTTAAAGAAAAAAATTGAACATATGTGGCCACGCTAGTCATATGTTATATCTCCATGGCCTCCATCGCTCTACGCCCAACCAAAACTGCACCTCCACAGTTTGACAAATACCCCAGCCTGCACTAACAGGCTTCCTCCAACGCTTGCATCCACACCTGCAGCTTCTCCCCTCTGATACTCGCTTGAATTTATGTGTTGGTTGTTTTCAAATTCAATCTCAATAGAAATTTGTCACATTTATGCTGCGTCATATACACCATGCCCACGTTATAGAATTTAATTAATGCAGGGAGGATGCTTCATAGCTATTGCGGACTATGATATCATACCTATGGCATCACGTTACAATGACTTGCAAAAAAAGCCATATACCTGCATCAATGCTGTGGTGTCAATGCATGTATTAACGTTGTGGCTATTTATCACGAATGCCTACGATGTCCCATGGAATATATATCCCATTCCGTTTGTAATCTACATTCCATCAACCACGCTGCTCGTGGTGTCTTTGGCGTATGCCTACACTCTTTATCTGCGATGTTTCCTTCGCCCAAAAGTGCTAGGCCCTCACAAAACAAGTCTGCGCTCTTGCTTCGAACGTATTCACATTCTCCATTAGAGTCCAGACTCAGGTCTACTCATGCATCCACCAGCGTTCAGTTACAGGAACACCAGTGTTTCTCACGCAGATCATTATTATTCAATTTCCATTCTACTTTCTGATTCATGCACCAGCAAATCCACGCCGGGTTCACCACATCACCTCTCTGCTGCTCAGCGTGCAAGTGATCTTCCCCAATTAGATCTAGAGTCACTGCACCATGCACTCAACTGGAAACACACACGCAGCCTCACTAGTCACTATTACAAATCCATTACAAATCCAAGATGAGCCTTGGGCTCTGATACCAAAATGATGCTAGGATATTGGGTTAAACATATCCTAACATATAAAAAATCTTGTGCTTCCAACATACAATTAAAATCTCAAGAAAACAAACATTTTCAATTGCTTAAAATGTACATAAATAAAAGAGAGCTTATACAAACACAAATATACTGATATATAAATACACAAGAAATTCCTTGGCCAAATATTACAGTGGATGGCCTTTCGGCGCTCGGCCCTTTACAAAAAGCTCTCAACCCATTCCTCACTCTCTCCGTATTTCTCACTTGTCTCACTTATTTTTCATCCTCACACAATTACATAAATATGAATTTATTCCACTCCATAATTTCCTCCACACAAATCTCAACTAAAATCTAAATTAGATTTATCTTTTTTTGGACCTAACTAAGTCTCGTTTATGGAATTCCTAATCCCTATATTATCTATCTAGTTCAACTCCACTCATATCCTTTAATTTATTAAAAGAATATTTACAATAATCCTCACATTTATATTTTATCTCTTAATTTATTAAAAATACGCAAAATAATTAAAAATCATCACCCCCCTAATTACACAAATGAATATTGAAAATTTAGCTTTGATGCTCCTGCATCATTATTTATCTTAGTTTATGCTTGAATATCTATGCTGCATCTTCAAAAATGTCTAAAATCCACACTAGAGAATTTGGCGGAAATTCCGACGGCCAATTCGTCGCTATTCCGACACTCAGTCGTCACAGGAGCGACAGTTCGCGGGCGGACAAACTGTGGTTTGTCATGCCGTCGCCGTTCCGACGCACGTAAAAAGTGTCGCACTATCGACACTTCTTCCGTCGTTCCGAAAAGGCGTCACTCTTCCGACGTCTCACAAACCGTCGCGCCTCCGACGTTTGTAAACTGTCGCACTTCCAATGAAATGTGGTTCGACGTTTGGAACGTCAATATTCCGACGCTTGTAAGCCGTTGCAATTCCGACCCAATTTTGTCCGACGTTTTGGACGTCGCTCTTCCGACGCTTGTAAACCATCGCAATTCCGACTAAACGTGATCCGACGTTTTGGACGTCGCTCTTCCGACGCTTGTAAACTGTCGCAATTCCGACTAAACGTGGTCCGACGTTTTAGACGTCACTCTTCCGACGTCTGAAAGATGTCGCAATGCCGACGATATGTGGTCCGACGTTTGGAACGTCGCTCTTCCGACGTTTTAATACTGTCTCTCTTTCGACGTTTCTGGTTTGTCGCAGTTCCGACGTCTACAAGGCATCGGTAGACCGACGGAGGGTTCAATTTTTTAAAAAAAAATTAAAATTTTAAAAGATGAGAAACACGGTTTTGAATATATTATATGAAGTAAAATAGTCCATGAAAGTGAAATAGCAATATTTAGAATAGTAAAGCAACAGATAGAGTACCGACGTCCATTGTTCCAAATACAAATTAAAGTACCCAAAATCCTGCAACAGAGAAAAACGTTAATCATGTGAGGAGTGTGATATGTCAAAAATATAAAAAGACCATCAGACGATATCAATAAACCAGCAACATAGACTAGCATCGCTAGTTTTGAAGGCAGAGTGATAAACATTAATCATTTTTTTTTTCACAAGAGAAAAAACGATGTTTTGAATATATTGTATGAAGTAAAACAGTCCATGAAGTCATTACATTTTCACATCTTAAGATTGGAACCCAATATCCATCCAGAAAAGTGGAAGTCCCACCCCAGACAATGATAGAAAAATACCCCATGTCACATACAGCGACTTGATATAAAACCCAGTAACGGTCCACATGGAGATTATCGACAATCTGAGAAAGCATCCAAATATGCCCAAGGATTAAAATTTTAAAAGACGAGAAACATTGTTTTGAAGATATTATATGAAGTAAAACAGTCCATGAAAGTGAAATAGCAGTATGTAGAATAGTAAAGCAACAGATAGAGTACCGACGTCCATTGTTCCAAATACAAATTAAAGTACCCAAAACCCTACAACATTGAAGTAAAACAGTCCATGAAAGTGAAGATATTATATGAAGTAAAACAGTCCATGAAAGTGAAGATATTATATGAAATAAAACAGTCCATGAAAGTGAAGATATTATATGAAGTAAAACAGTCCATGAAAGTGAAGATATTATATGAAGTAAAACATTCCATGAAAGTGAAATAGCAGTATGTAGAATAGTAAAGCAACAGATAGAGTACCGACGTCCATTGTTCCAAATACAAATTAAAGTACCCAAAACCCTACAACAGTGAAGTAAAACAGTCCATGAAAGTGAAATAGCAGTATGTAGAATAGTAAAGCAACATATAGAGTACCGACGTCCATTGTTCCAAATACAAATTAAAGTACCCAAGACCCTACAACAGTGAAGTAAAACAGTCCATGAAAGTGAAGATATTATATGAAGTAAAACAGTCCATGAAAGAGAAATAGCAGTATGTAGAATAGTAAAGCAACAGATAGAGTACCGACGTCCATTGTTCCAAATACAAATTAAAGTACCCAAAACCCCGCAACAGAGAAAAACGCTAATCATAATCATGTGAGGAGTGTGATATGTCCAAAATATAAAAAGACCATCAGACCATATCAATAAACCAGCAACATAGACTAGCATCGCTAGTTTTGAAGGCAGAGTGATAAACATTAATCATTTTTTTTTTTTCACAAGAGAAAAAACGTTGTTTTGAATATATTATATGAAGTAAAACAATCCATGAAATCATTAAATTTTCACATCTGAAGATTGGAACCCAAATATCCATCCAGAAAAGTGGAAGTCCCACCCCAGACAGTGATAGAAAAATACCCCATGTCACATACAGGGACTTGATATAAAACCCAGTAACGGTCCACATGGAGATTATCGACAATCTGAGAAAGCATCCAAATACGCCCGAGGCATCTATAAGAAAGTGAAATAGCAGTATGTAGAATAGTAAAGCAACAGATAGAGTACCGACGTCCATTGTTCCAAATACAAATTAAAGTACCCAAAATCCCGCAACAGAGAAAAACGTTAATCATGTGAGGAGTGTGATATGTCCAAAATATAAAAAGACCATCAGACCATATCAATAAACCAGCAACATAGACCAGCATCGCTAGTTTTGAAGGCAGAGTGATAAACATTAATCATTTTTTTTTCACAAGAGAAAAACGATGTTTTGAATATATTATATGAAGTAAAACAGTCCATGAAGTCATTACATTTTCACATCTGAAGATTGGAACCCAAATATCCATCCATAAAAGTGGAAGTCCCACCCCAGACAGTGATAGAAAAATACCCCATGTCACATACAGGGACTTGATATAAAACCCAGTAACGGTCCACATGGAGATTATCGACAATCCGAGAAAGCATCCAAATATGCCCGAGGCATCTATAAGAAAGTGAAATAGCAATATGTAGAATAGTAAAGCAACAGATAGAGTACCGACGTCCATTGTTCCAAATACAA